>JAEIFU010002243.1:0-47788 GCA_018904235.1 Lordiphosa stackelbergi
GATCCGGTTGGCTCACATTGAGCACTACAAGAGGCGACGATTTGCGGGTGAGTGAGGGAGTTCTCACGCTGACATTGCGTGTCTCACGTTGATAATTATTTCTGTTTACCTGCAGCCATGGTTAGCAAATTGGATGAGTCGGTGGGCCTAATTGTGAGCCAATTACGAAAATCCAACATGCTGGAGAGCTCGATTATAGTGTTTGCCACTGATAATGGCGGTCCAGCCGAGGGATTCAATGAGAACTTTGCCTCGAACTATCCGCTGAGGGGTGTAAAGAATACTTTGTGGGAGGGTGGTGTAAGGGGAGCCGGTCTGCTGTGGTCATCGCGTTTCCTAAAGCGTCCTCGTGTGGCCGAACAAACCATTCATATTGCAGACTGGTTGCCCACCCTCATGGAGGCAGCTGGTGGCGTGTCCGCCTTGGCCAATTTGAGTGCTTCCCTAGATGGTCAAAGCATTTGGCAAGCTCTGGTGCAAAATGAGGCTTCTCCGCGTAAGAGTGTACTTCACAATATTGATGACATTTGGCAGAGTTCGGCTTTGAGTGTGGGTGATTGGAAGCTCATCAAGGGCACCAACTACAAGGGAGCCTGGGATGGTTGGTATGGACCCGCCGGTGTGAGACAATCCAAACTCTATGACTGGCAGCAGGTGGCCAAAAGTCCAGTGGGACAAGCTATGATTGAGCTGAAAATGCTACCAAGTCGTGCCGAACAGCAAAGGCTTAGATCGGCAGCCACAGTCAGCTGTTTGGGTCAGCAGAGCTTTGTACAGCTGGGCAAAGCCTGTAAGCCACTGGAGGCACCCTGTTTGTTTAATATACGCAATGATCCTTGCGAGCAGTTTAACTTGGCAGGACAGTAAGTTTGGTTTTTTAAAGAAAGTCTGAGTCTATACATTGTGTTTTTCCAGGTATCCCCAGGTGCTTAATTCTTTGCTGTCGGAGTTGAAGCAGATCAATTCAACGGCCATTCCACCTTCTAACAAACCCGATGATCCACTTGGAAATCCTAAGTATTGGAACTATACTTGGACCAATTTTGGCGACTATCATGTATATGGCAATGAAGCTATCTTGGGTGATGTGAGCCTGTTGAAAAAATACACATTGGAGACTGTTTAGAATAAAGTGAAAATGTTAAGTTATAAATAATTGAGCATAAATATGTTAAGTTTGTAAATTTTAAGTGGTAAAAGTAACGACGGTTTTTCAATCATGCATAAAATTAGCAAACAAGCGGTTTAACCATAAATTGTGGAAGTTGCCTTGTAAACTTGTAAAGAAGCTTAGCAGACTTCAAGACTATTAATAGGTTTTGGCACTCATAGGAACACTTATCTAACAGATAAGACAAACCTTTTACATTTTCCTCAGCGGACACCTTTATCAGTTACTGCATTCAGTTATTAAAAAGCTTTTGAAAAGCTCTAAGGGCGCGCGCACACATGCGGAGCGTGGTTATTTGTTAAGATCAGCCTTAAGTTGTGCCGTCAGTTCATCTTTCAGCAGCATGTGTGCGCGCGCCCTTAAGCGAGAGTGAGAGAAGATCGCTTTTGTTTTAGGATCAAAATCAGTGATGGCCTTGCCCATGATACAACTAATAAGGTACCTTCCCTTTTTAAGTCCCGACGGGAACATAATGTAGGCAACACACACGTTCTCTCTTCGGATGTCATTTGCAGATTGCCATTTATTCCACAGAGTCGGACAATGTTAACTTACAGTGCTATGTTAGCTTACAGTTACAGTGCTCTTTATGTTAACGTAAATTACAGTGAGGATATTCATACCATAGTGAGGGTACTCATGCCATACTACTACAATAATAAAATTCGAGCGCAGGCAGTACCTTTCGCATTAAGTGCAGTGTCGGCCAAATCTAGAGGACAGAAAAGTGTGCTTGTGTTGGGAAACAAGAGAGCTCTCTTCAGATTACAGCCGTTTTACTTGCAATTCAGTGTTCACCGATTCACATAACCATAAATTTTCCGGAATCGAAACTGAACCGGAGCAAAACAATTTTTTCTTCCCGAACCAAAATCTGAACCGAAGAAAAAAATGAAAAATTGTTCCAAAATCCGAACCGCAGAAAAAAAATGAAAAAATTATTCAGCATCAACAGCCGAGTCGATTTAGCCTTGTCCGTCTGTCCGTCCGTCCGTCCGTCTGCCTGCATGAACACCTAGATCTCAGAGATGGTAAGAGATAGAGGCTTGACATGGGACAAATGCTTCTTTTATCTGCACGCAGATCAAGTTTGTTTCAAATTTTGGCTACGCCCTCCCGCCCCCTCAATTTGGAAAAAAACGTTTTATCTCCTACAGTTTTAAAGATTGTACCTTTTAGAGATACCTAGTAATTAGCAAAATAAATCGAATTGCCGAAGAAATGATGAAGATCGGATGAACGATTCTCAATAAAGTGTAAAAAAACCCCCCTACCACCCCTCCCACCCTAAAAAAAAAATGTTGCATACTTTCGGCTGGTCACACTAAACCAGGAACACTGTTATACATGTTTCTTCATGAGTAACGGGTATCGAAGTCGGTTAGAGCCGACTTTAACTTACGCTCGTTTTATCTTCTGTAAATGTCAAGTTTGCCAATTTCTCAATATTTGAAATTGCCAATTTTCAATATTTGAAAGCCTTGGAATGAAAACAGCATACGAAGACATAATTTGCTTTATTGTGTAATATTTAAAAAGGAACTTAATAGAAAATCTTTAAGAGTGATAACTAAAAGAATTAATGATTCTTTACCATGGTTATCTTATGATGAAGATGAAAAGCAATCGTTAAGCATCAATGCTTTTTTAAAAAAAAATATCGCTGTAAATTGAATTCAAATTTGTTGTATTACCTATTTCTGTAACACAAGTATCAGTCTAGCGCACTTTTTCAACTCATATATTTGTTTTATCCACAGATAGAGTCAGTAATAAGCTAATGATTAACTTATACTAAGTGCATTAACTAAAGGGAGAGCAGTTCCCCCACTAATATAGATGGGTGATATGGTCGATACACAGAGTCTTCAGTCAATTTGGCGCTGTCTGTTGCTGTCAGTTTACTTACATGTGCTACCTTTGAATTTACCAAACAGTCATAGCAATGCTGGCATAATATGGCCTCTGCCGACATGTTGAGTACGTTACAACCGGGAGGTTAACTCCTGCCCAAAATTATACGATACCCCGAATTTTAGTTTCGACCCTTGCAGGAGAATCGGAAATATAATACAACAAAATCAAGTATGCAGAATGAAAGCATAATGAATTTTGTTTAATCTGATATTCTTCTCTCTGATTGCATCTTGCGTTTTCAAGTACGGTTGAAAAAGCAAAAAAGTTAGATTTTGTCATGTCTGCAAGTGTACAACATGCCAATTTGTTGGATTTAGTTAATATTTTATTCTTATAATGGTATATAACAAGCCTTTGAGCCTTTGCTACCTCGAAAAGTCTCTTAGGCATTGAATTCACTCAATTTGTAAGTAAATTTTGGTCTAATAGAGACCAAAATTTCGCTTTGGAGGCTTTCGACATTCTCAAATTTGTTGTTTTATTAAAATAATTATTCCTAAGATACCCCAAACAAGGGCATAGCCATAAATTTTGGACCCAAAATTCACTTTTCATTTATAACTTAAGTTTTCCCTCATAATATTTTAAATTTTTTTTATTTAAAGCAACTTGATCTAATTATTTAATGTTAAAAAATATAATTAAAGAAATATTTAAGAAAAGTACAGTCACAGCTGCCCCCACCTTTCTCGAAAGCTGGCTGCGCCCTTAACCCCAAATGTTCTCAATTGGGTTTAGGTCAGGGGAGCACGCTGCCCAATAAAATTTTTATATGTTAATTATTTATCGCTCGGTCTCTGTTCTCTTCCCTTATATTATATTTTTTTTTATTAAAAAATATATTTCCTTCTTTTTTTTTCTATCCGTTTCTCGTAAAAGGGTATAAAGTCGTGCAATGTATGTAATAGGCAGAAGGAATCATTTCCGACCATATAAAGTATATATATTCTTGATCAGCATCAACAGCCGAGTCGATTTAACCGTGTCCGTCTGTCCGTCCGTCCGTCTGTCCGTCTGTCTGTATGAACACCTAGATCTTAGAGATGGTAAGAGATAGAGGTTTGACATGTATGGGACAAATGCTTCTTTTTTATGCACGCAGATCAAGTTTGTTTCAAATTTGGCCAAGCCCTCTCTCCCGCCCCAGCAATTTGGAAAAATCGTTATATCTCCTACAGTTTTAAAGATAAACAATTCGTAACCTTCAAAGAGATAGTTAGTAATTAGCAAATCGTTTTCCGAAGAAATGATAAGATCGGATGGTGGTTCTCAAGTTTATGAGCAAAAAAGTGAACCACAGCACCCTCGCTACCACCCCTCCCACCCTAAAAAAATGTTGCATACTTTTCGGATGGTCACACTAAGGAACGTAGGAACACTGTTAAACATGTTTTTCATGAGTAACTGGTATATCAAGTCGGTTAGAGCCGACTTTAATCCTTTTTTTCAAAAAATGGCAGAAGACGATCCGCCAATACTTTTTTGTATTCTCCACTGCTCATCCTGGAGCTTGCGAAGCACAGATCAAGTGTTCCAGACGCATGAAAGGCTTCCTAAAGTATTGCGGATCCTCCTCCGAAACTGCGTTTGTAAAACATAAGTGGATCCTTACGCAAATCTCTCCAATAGTGCCTAAACCCATCTGGGCCGTCAGGATTAAATGTTTTTTCATCAAAAAAATTGTCTAAATAAAAAATATTGAACAAAATAAAGTTAAAATTTCCGTTGCTGCGACCGCTACAGTGCTGCGTGACACAGGCTTACTGCAACATGCGGCATGTGTGGAGCACGATGCAAAAGGAATTGTTTTTAATTATCGGGAGACAACCTAAGTTTTCTTCCAGAGCCATGCTTCACACCATATTCATCCGGATTGTTAAAAAATTTGCCGATTTTCCCCGATATTTCGCTAACATTAAAGCCAGCATCGTTGTAGGCTCTTATCCTTCCCTTTTCTTCGTCGGCATTTTGTTACAAATTCATTAAATTGTTAACAGAAATATAAAATTAATTGAAATCAAATCTTTCTTTGCAGCCTCAATAATTGACATGTGTCGTATAATTTTGATACACGCAGACATGACAATAATCTGACTTTTGTGTTTTTTTTACCGCTACTTGAAAACGCGAGATGCAATTATTGATAAGAATATCAGATTTTAAGCAGAATTCATTAAGCTTTTATTTTGCATACTTGATTTCATTGTATTATGCTTTCCCATTCTTCTACGAGAGTCGAATAAATTTTACTAAAATTTTCGGGGTGTGGTTAATTTTGGAAAAGAAGTGTAGTCTGTCTTTTCTTGAACCGAACAGTATAAATTCCCAACTGGCTTGCATAAATGAAATAATTGTCTGAAGCCCCGTTAAAAAAGAAAGCTTTCTTTAAAAAATACATTTTTATTTCTTCACTTAACTCTTACATTTCAAATGTGGCTTATTTTTTTGGGTACTTTTTTGCGTTTGCATTTACAACAAGATGAGCTTAAGACTACAAAAAATAGAGTCCTTAGAGACTAAGAAATTGTTTTTGGATGTATGGAGAATAGCAATGAGATAGCTTAAGTGGGCGTATAGAGAGACAGATAGAGAGAGAGAGAGGAGACTGGAAGTAGGGAGGTAGGCTAAGTCTTAACATCTAAGGAATTGTCCTAGCTAGTGTGTGAGAGAGAATGTGTGTGTGTGTCTTGGAGTCGGATTTCTATATGGGCTCACTATATCTTAGTATCTGTAGCCACTGCCATCGTTGTCACCATTCTGGCCACCGGGTCCGAAACCATTGCCATTGCCATTGCGTCCCTGACCTGGTTTGCCGCTGGAGTAGCCCTGACCATCATTATCCTGACCATTTGGACGTCCACCGCCTCCAGGGCGACCACTGGAGTAACCACCTGGTCCAAAGTCTTGACCTCCGGGACGACCACCGTCTTGACCACCTGGGCGACCACTGGAATAACCATTTTGACCCAGATCCTGACCGCCGGGACGTCCCTGAACATCACCACCATCCGGACCAGTGACACGTCCTCTAATGATAACACGGCCGCCTCCATCGCCGCCATCATTGCCGCCAGGACGGCCATTCGAATAACCATTCTGTCCCAAATCCTGACCACCGGGACGACCATTAGAGTAACCGCCAGCTCCAAAGTCTTGGCCACCTGGGCGACCACCGTCTTGGCCACCTGGGCGACCACTGGAATAACCATTTTGACCCAAATCCTGACCACCGGGACGACCACCTGGATAACCGCCATTGCCATTACCAGCTCCCAAACCCTGACCACCGGGACCACTGCCGGCGCCAGTTCCGTCATTGGCATCGCCCTCATAGCGTATCTGTGGCCGGTATCCTTGCTGATCCGCCTCGTACTCGACAATCTGCGGGGGGAGAGTAGGAAATAGAATAAGAATTAGCCATAAGTATTGGTTGGTCATCGACTGCTCCTCCTGATGCCCTGCTCCTCCCAGCCAGCTGCGCGCTTCGCTTACTTGCTTCCTTCCATCGGGCAACAGAACATTGTACTGGCCGGTGGTGAAGTCACCGTCGCGCATCTCTGAATGCCCGAATGAGAGCCCACTTGGAGCGTCCTCAACTTGGTAATTAAATTCGTATTTAGCGGGTTCCTACAGGCGGGCAGAAAGAGACAGATATAGAGAGAGAGTACTTAGATAGAGATAGAGTGAGAGCGGGGGAGAAAGAGGCGCAAGCAAAAAACGAAGGCGGTGCAAGAGAACTTAGGCGAGGTGCAGCATTCCCAGACGGAGCAAATCTTTGTTGAGGCATTTGGAGTGAGAACCCAAACCAGAACCAAGCCAACTACTCACATCGTTGTCATAGTCAGCTCCATTGCCGCCGCCGCCGCCGCCGCCGGCACCACCAGCTCCCGAGGCAGGGGGACCATAGGAGTCGGAGGGTTTGCCACCAAAGCCGCCTTGTCCCTGGCCTTGTCCAGGGGCTCCATAACTGCCGGAAGGACGACCGCCGCCATTGCCATTACCAGCACCTGGAGCACCATACGAGTCCGAAGGTTTGCCACCAAAGCCGCCTTGTCCCTGTCCTTGTCCAGGGGCTCCATAGCTGCCGGAAGGACGTCCACCGCCATTGCCATTACCAGGAGCTCCGTACGTATCCGAGGGTTTGCCACCAAAACCACCCTGACCCTGTCCAGGGGCTCCATAGCTGCCAGAAGGACGACCTCCACCATTTCCATTACCAGGAGCTCCGTACGTATCTGAGGGTTTGCCACCGAAACCACCCTGACCCTGTCCAGGGGCTCCATAACTGCCGGAAGGACGACCGCCGCCATTGCCATTACCAGCACCTGGAGCACCATACGAGTCCGAAGGTTTGCCACCAAATCCGCCTTGTCCCTGTCCTTGTCCAGGTGCTCCATAGCTGCCGGAAGGACGACCTCCACCATTTCCATTACCAGGAGCTCCGTACGTATCCGAGGGTTTGCCACCGAAACCATTCTGACCCTGTCCAGGGGCTCCGTAGCTGCCAGAAGGACGACCTCCACCATTTCCATTACCAGGAGCTCCATACGTATCTGAGGGTCTGCCACCGAAGCCACCCTGTCCCTGTCCCTGTCCTGGAGCACCGTAGGCATCAGAAGGACGTCCTCCGCCAGCACCCCCCTGGCCACCACCACCACCCTGACCTGGAGCCCCATAGCTATCAGAGGGCGGCAGATAAGAGTTCACAGGCGGCTCGGGGCGTGCCAGTACCGCCGTCATCAACAGCGTTAGGCCCAAAATCTTGAACATATTCCACAGTTTTCAGTTTCCTTCCTTTTTTTCCAACGAACTGTAGCTTGATGACTTGGATCTTGGAGCAGCTCCGAATTCTGACTGATCTCTAGCTGCCAAGTCGGCGCATATTTATATGAAACGTAGGAAACTGAAAGTCTAGGAGTCGCCTCGTCGCATCTGTGATGCGGTGGCAACCACAGTGAACAGCCCAACAGCTGCTGCTGCTGCTGCCACATACGATCATCTTCAAAGCGCCAACTCAGCTGCATTCTATCTCAATCTCAATCAAAGCTCTGCTCAGGCTCTGCTCTCTGCCCCAGCCTCAGCCTCAGATCGTACTCCGCATCTGTGTTGCCAAGCTGATTTGCCATCTTCGAGGCAAGTGATTGTGTGTTTGCCCCTTTTTTTGTGTGTGCTCGCGCGCGCACTCGCGCTCTGGAGCAGGGCAAAGTAGTCTACTTGGTTGCGAGGTGAATGTGTCGGCGGCGTCTGCGATGGCGTCGGCGTTTCCAGTTGTTTGTGACAAGCTTTGAGCCGTTTGCATTTGTTTGCCTTGTCAAAAAAACATAAGAAACAAAAATTGAAGAAGATCGTGCCACAGGCGACCCCAATTGGGAGTAGACACCATATATGTGTGTGCAGCAATTGAATTGCGTTCAATGGTTGCAGAAGGGTTTCAGATTTACTTAACACCATGGAGGATCAACGGTATTGAAGTGATTAAATAAAACTTTCAACAGATAAACAACTTGTTCAATGGATGCAGCAAATAGGGAGCAAAGCATGAAGTAGATTTGAGGCCTCTCCCCTAGGGAAAACTAACGCTTGCGATGTCTAGAATCCTAGAAGATTAAACGGTTTTAAAACCAACGAATTCCTGTTAACCTAAACCTTAACCTAATGATGATGCTTACAGTCAGTTCGCAAAGGAAATGGAATTTTTGGGAATTAAGGATTTAGACAGAAAGCTGGAAAGAAAATGACAAGATCAGAGTTGCAAACCCCCTAGAAATCGGGAGGTGTTCACTTCGACCCCATGAAACTTTTAGGTGTTGGGTTCTCCAAGCGGTTTTAAAAGATCGGTGATCCTAGGTTCAGGTTAATTTGTTTGCATATTCAGAAAAAAGTTAAGAATTTCGTTTGTAAACTCTGCGAGAGCAGAATCCAGCATAGTTAGTTACGAGGTCCTTTGATGTTTTAATGAAATTTGTTGATTATCTTAAATGTTGTACTGGCAGGTACCCTGTTGCTACGCCCCCTTACGCTTACTTGACAATTGCCACCTCTTAAATCTTTATCTAGCAAAATTCGGGATATTTGAACCTTTCGATCTTCACCATCTGTCTATTTACCTGACTTCATGATATCCTAAACTGATTATAAAATTTGTGAATTTTGCCTTTTTCGGCGATTTTTTGTAAATTCTACCCCTATTTACCCGCCTGATTACCCGTCTTCCATTTCAACCGAGATGGAATCAAAAATTTGAGTTGGTTAATATGGCAGCCTTTAAAGCCAACCAAAAGAAGTTTTCTCAGGCACCTAAGAATTAGGGATGTCGAAATATCGATATCTACTTGTTGATATATCTTTGTTTGTATTTTTATAAGATTCGGCCACAAAAAGTGGAGATTTTCTGAAGGCGTTCTCTTGGATATTACTAGTATTACTGACATTACTAATATCCAAGAGAATGCCCTTAGGAAACCTTCATTTTTGTCCAAAAACCAAAAAAAAGTATTCATAAAAATATCGTCAAAAGTTATTCGATATCGATATTTCAACAACCCTACTAAGAATTGGAACATAAACTAGGATGTCTAGACCAGCGGTGGGCAGCAGAAATAACGGATAGGGTACAACATTCTTATTTTTGTCAGTTTCTTTCGAACATCGCGATGCAGCGTGTGTTTGTTGTAATATCAATTGCGTCGTGGAATTAGAAAAATAACGGGCCGGGTTGCGTGGGTAAGAAGGGCTATGAGGCTGCCCACCGCTGGTCTAGACTAATCGATGGCGCAGTCGACACCGTTTCTGACAGAAATTAGTCAGCTGTTCGCTCTCACTTACGCTGTCTGCATACAATTGGTCAGCTGTTTGCTCTCACTTACGCTCTCTGGATACATTTGGGAAGATGTCCGTCTCACTTTATAAACCGTTTTTAGCATTTCATTTTAAAGCTGCTTATAACACTTACGCTACTATATATTAGAGGTAGAAAGTTCAAGGCCCGTTATTTTTCCCGGGCCAGCCTCACATAAGTAAATTAGTAATTTAGTGCGTACTTTCCTCTCTCCATATTTAATGTGTTTTTTTCTAAATAAGAAAAGTCGTTCTTACTCAAGTCGCCAACCGGACAAATAAAGTATTGAAAAATTAGCTCCTCAAAAAATGAATATCATTGATTTGTCCAATTGCCCCAAAGATGTAATGAATCCTGTACTTATGATTCAGGAACCGTTTGTGAAACAAAAATTTTGCGAAATATCCGAGATAATGATCCTTTTTTCTCCCAAAATGAGGCAATTTGGACTTTACGTTCCGCCAAAGTCTTTCTATATTTTGGGTTTGCGCACGGGTTAAGGAGCCACAAAGTTTTTGGTCCGGAAAGTTTTTTGAGTGGTTAACAGTTTCGTGTTGAAACCCCTCATCATTTAGGCAATTATACGATATTCAGCAATCTTTAATGATTGTGGATCCTTCAGCTATATCCTCTCTACAAAATTTGCAATGTCCCTTGATGGATAGTTTGGTATCAGCACAAAAGGTGTTTTGTGGATACTCTCCGAAAAGTTGCACTGTTTTTTAACTTTAATAAATTAAAAATCCATTAAACTTTAATTAAATGTGACATATTTTCTAAAGCATATGTATATTTTTCATTAAAAATTAAAACTTCAAAATTTGTTTAATGAAGACCCCCCAAATTTTTGCATGAAAATTCTTCTTTATTCTTCTTCTTCATAATTCGCGGTCCAGAAGCGATTTTTTTTTTAGAATTTTCTGAGGTGAGGTCCGTATACTAGACAATTGCCATTAATTTTTCATCAGATTGACTTATATCTTGATTTTTAAGCCAGGTACGCGAAATAATTGTACACATCTACCTTTTTTTCGAAATACATAATATTTTCCCGATTTTCGAAAATGCGCCAGGGAAAAAACAATTTTACATCCGATTGACTTAAAACTTGGTTTATAAGGATAATTGCGAAATAATATGATTTCCGATGTTGGTAATTCCGCCCGCAGTGTGTGAATATTTCGTGGTTAGGTTTGAACTTTTAAAAAGTAAGGTTTACGGATCTATTCCTAAGCTTGTCAGGGCTTTAATCTTGGTTGATAGCTTCTTTGATACCGAAATCATTTTTGTCTCAAAGCAGAGACATGTTTATTATGGTTAGCCTACATTAGGACATATTGCACAACTCCGAAAAGCTACTAGTTCTTTAAAATTGGAATGTACCTTTGATTCGATTGAAGAGCTGAACCTTAGTTTAAGGATTCAGGATTTTAAATCGAACCTTCTTTAGAATTTCGGAGGCTTGCAGCCTTGGTTTTCTTTAAGTTATTTATTTAATCCAAATTTCTTAACTTCGAGTGATTAGGCTTGGAAAAATGAATTAGTCGCAGCGAGCTAAGTCTGGAGAGTTTTTTGAATTACGGATTTTCGCCTTGGAAAAGATAAAATCTTACTTAATTTTTTCCCATTTCCGTCAATATGCAGTGGCGTAGCGTGTGGTTAAGCCGCCCCCCCATTACCGTTCTAAATTTTAAAATTTCTCTAATTAAAATAAAATTTTTCTTATTTTGAGCATTAAAATCTTTTCTGTAAGATACGCAGGATTTTGATTAGAGAGGACGAAGACCTAATTCGATCGAGTGGTATTATTTTACTAAAGTTGCTATCGTAGACATTGATAACACTGTGCAACACTAAAAAGTTGATACGGTCGAGACCAATGAATTCTGAAAATTTTATCGAAAAAAACGCGGGAAAGATATTTACATACCTTCTTAACCAAAATTAAAAAAAGAAAAATTATTTCTAGTTCGTATATGGTTTTCTGGGTTGCGATTTGAATTTAGTTTTTAACTCCAAAATAACTTTCTTTTTAGTCTGCCGGCAGAGGTTTGTACTGGATGCTGATATAATTGGACGAGTTGGCCGATGTTACTCGAAACATTTAGTCGTGATAATTGATTAAATTTGCCCAATCTGTGGAAGTTGAAAAATAAAAAAAATATTTTTCTTCGATGGACCGCGAACTATGAAGAATTAATGTAAAAATATTATTTGGTGTTCGTTCATGGTACTTTTATAATTGACACTTTAAATTTGTGATTTTTTTTCCTATAACAAGGGGTTAAATAACTTGTTCTGTATTGATTAAAAAGTAAATTTGAGGGTCCAACCCTCAGGCTTTGCCTGGAAAAAAATGTCACTGAATGCTGTGACCGACTTAAGGATTATTGTTCAGTATATTTGACGCAACTTTTGTTTCATAAGAAATTTTCAAAGCATATGCCCTTGATAACATAATCAAAATCTTATAAGGGTGTGATACGAAGAAGCAGGTTGACATTGTGGAAGATATGGAACCCCGAACATCTTTGAATAAGTCAAACACAAGGTCTAAACTCTTTAAACAGACTTGTAAGCGTTCTATAATGCATTCACTTCAAGAGCAGCATTCAACGTTCTCCATGTTGAATGGACCACTATTACATTAAAAAGAATAATCAGCTCCTAAAACTCGGACAATGTGCCGCCCCAAAAATATCGAAAGACAACCAGTGTCACTCAAAAGATTTTGAAGAGTGCCTGGCACCTGTTAAAACAAATTATTGTATTCATTCAGCATTTTACCACTGTGGTGTATGTTATTTGTGTGCCCCAATATCCCTTAAGTGTACCAAAGAAGTTACCTAAAACCCTCAATTTTTATTTCCCTATCCCCTTTCGATCTTCTCAAATTTGATGGCAAATTAATTTGTATTCAATTTCCACATTTGCTTGACTTGCATATCCGCCTACCTTTGAGTAAGTAGCTCTCAAACTGTCATTCGCCTACCTCACAAATCAAATGGAAGCTGTAAAATTAATTGCTCCACTACGTGCCTGGCCCTGGGAGGCTCATTCTACGTCTCCTCTGCAATAAACTCTTCAAACGTGCGGGTCAAAAGCGAGCAGTTTTGCTTAACGAGGCGTAGACAAGTTAAAATATTAATATACGTCACGTTGCTGGCTTAACCCCAGGCCAACCCAACGTCGCTCATCTTCAGCACTTAATCTTCATGGGGTTTTTTATTTGTACATTGTTCATCATTCCATTTCACTCGATGGCCTGTTTGCTGGGATACAGACGTTTATAACGTTTATAGACCTCCATCAGCATTAAAATATGTATGATATAGATGAGCACACAGACCACACACAAATCCTCAAGGACAAACAGTAAAAGTGCAGCCAAATAGCAGCAGAGAATAAAGCTAACAGCTGAGACCAACAGTTGCAGCAGGCAGAGCCAACGTTTTTTAAAGAAGGCTGAGAATAAAAGTGGTTTAATTAGGAAAGAAATGCTTCAAAGTGTTTAAACTCACAGCTGGCTAGGAATAGCACATAGAAAACACAGCCCATGGCTCCATTGGACGGATTTAGGTGGGGAGATGAAGTTCCAAACAACTTTTGAGTAAGACCAAAGCCACGTCCATAGCTAGAGAATATAAATATTTATTATTAACTTGTTCAATAAACTATTCTTAGCAAGAGCTTACTCGGACTTGAACACAGCCGTGCAGCTGATACTCTCAGCCAGATCACACATGGCCTTATAGTTTTCATTGTGGTCCAGTTGATGCTTTACATAGAGCGAATAAATCGAAACGGCCAGTCCACAAAGGCACAGTAAACGCAATCGATTTAAGCTTTCCATTTTGTTAGCTGCAATATGTGTAGGAAAATGAGTTCAGGTACGGATGCTTCCTGGCTGATAACCTGTTGACAACTAGGGTTGCCAGGAGAATAATAGACCAATACTTTAACCACTTCCTTGATACATTTCTTAACACTGACAACCCTGACGGCAGCTGCGCAGTATATACAGTATCCTTACGTCAGCTGAGTAAACTATTTTTAGTCACCTCAATTTTCATCTTCATTGCATTTAATTTATTTTGACACTTAAGAGCAACAGGTAACACGGAATAGTGGGTGGAGGTTAAAGTGTACACTGTTCAAATATGTATGTAGGTGTAAAACACACAACATTGTAAATGAAATTACAGATGTAGATGAAACATGAAGTCTTGGAAAATTTTTGAAAATAACTGCCAGGATGTGAATATGTGCAAATATATTGATATTTCAGTGTCAAGGTATTATTAAGAAATCGTACGATAGCCCGAGACACCGGACAGTAGAATACGTATAGACAGACACTATAACCAAACCGTGCAGAGCGCGTGTAAATAGAAAACCGCGTAAATAGTGTGTAAAGAAAACCTTGTTTACAATAAGAAAATTTGTATATTATATTCCTAGCATTTTTTGGTATAACCTAAGCGTAAAAGAATTCACAACTAAAGAAAAATGTAGTTTTAGCAAAGATTGTAAAATGTAAAATTGGCTATACAGCTCCTCCAACGGGGCCAAGCCAAGCTTCTCACAATCTCTTGGCGTGTGTGCCTTAAATTGTTCGCACAAGAGAAAGGGACCTACAGTTTAACGCCGAATCCGAACGGCAAAGTTTGCTCATTTATACTCGGTATCAAAAGAATGCTGTGCGTACAAAAGTAAATTTGTAAAACGAAGAGGAATCATTGCCGACCCTATACATTATGTATATTCTTAATCAGCATCAACAGTCCGCTCTGAGAAAAAAAGGATAGTTTTTGATGATCCTCAGGATATTTTCGGTATCCATTTGGACTGGATAGTTAACTATCCTTTTCTGGGATCCATTGGATATTTTCCAGGTCGATTTCTTTTCGTTTAAAAAGGATATGTCTGCAAAAAGGATAGTTCTTGATCTTTATTCTTCATTGAAAAAAGATGTTTAAAAATATGGTTCTTAAAGTGGATATTTCGAATATCCATTCTACGGGGATCTCTTTTTCTGTGGGTCCGCATGAATGCACAGATCTCAGAGATGGTAAGAAAAAGAGATTTGACGTGTATGGGACATTTACTTCTTATATTTTCAGCCAGATCAAGTTTAACGTCATATCTCCGACAGTTTTAATGAAGGTTCGTATCTTCTAGAGATAGTTAGTAATTAGTATTAATTATTGACTTGTCGAAACGCTAATGATCGGATGAGATAAACTCAAGTTATAACAAAAATAGTCAAAAAATCAAGGAATTCAGTTTAAGATGTTTACAAATGTTTAAATTAAAGGAATCTAGTAAATTTCTTATGGTGAGTTTTTAAAATCATGTAGTGGCGCTTATCAATTAAGGCTACGTTACTGACTTTCGTACTTATTTTTCATATTTATACCCTGTTCTCATTAAAAATGGGAAAAAGGGGATCATGAAGTTGTGCAAATGTATGTAACAGCCAGAAGAAAGCTCCTCCGACACCATCAACAGCCGAGTCGATATAGCCATGTCCGTCTGTCCGTCTGTCTGTCTGTATGAACGCGTCGATCTCAGAGACTGTAACAGATAGAGCCACAATTTTTGGCATTTATGTAGGTGTATACTTTACCCACTTGAGTTTATTTCAGATTTGGAAAATTCCTCCTCCTCCATCTTTTAACAACGAAAAACTGTCTTTCTCTCTGTATAAACGGGTGGATCTCACAGACTATAAGAGGTGGAGCCTGATACTTTTCATGTATGTAGGTGTATACTGTACCCACATCGAGTTGGATTCAGATTTCAACAAAATTCCACTCTCCTCCATCTTTTAGCAGCGAAAAACTGTCTCTCTCTGTATGAACGCGTTGATCTCAGACTATAGAGGTATAAAGGTAGAGCCACACATTTTTGCATGCTGTTTATAAATATTATATATGTGTATATTTTTATAAAATATAGAATTATTAAACCGTAAACCACTTAAGATGCCGAGAAAAAGTGCGAACTTGCAGTGCCACCCCATAATTATTTAATAAATTTTAAAAAGAAAAGGGGGTTCATAACTATAGGAACCAGGCAGCAAACCGGTTCGGAGTTGAACCGCTCCGGAGCCGGAGACTCCGGAATTTTTGGAAAGTCCGAACCGAACCTGAACCGGAGCAGAAACATTTTTTCTTCCCGAACCCGAACCTGAACCGGAGCAAAAAAATGTAGAAAAGGGTTCGGTTCAAAACACATGTTATATTAAATTTTGTTCTAGATGCTATAAATGTCAAGACTGCCATTTCCCAATATTTGTAAGCCGTTAAATAAGAACAGCTTACAAAGAAACATTTTGATTCATTGTATAATATTCAGCAGGAACTAATAAATAAAAGCTTTAAGAATGATAAATAAAATAATTAATAATTCTTAACCATGTTTATCTTCTGATGAAGATGAAAAGCAATCTCTTAGCTTTAAAGTCTTGGAAAAACTATCATTGTAAAGAACTTAACAATGTCGCATTTGCTGTGCTGCAATGGGCTCTGCCGACTTGCATAAGATAGGCAAAGCCTGCTTATAATAAAACCGGGAGGTTCTTTAAACAGTTGTACAGTCAACCATCCTTCTTGGTGGTGTGTGTGTGTCTGGTTTTAAAAGTTATGAACAAACATAAATATATAGGCCAGTTCCCGTTTTTGATTTTGATCACATCATGCAGAATCGGCATTGTTAAATGTACTCGCTTCCAAAAACCGACAGTGTTATTCGGCTTTTTACTCAAAAATCCCACTTACCATCATTCGATCCTCTTGATGGCAAAAACATTCTGTCGAATTCTTTAATAGTTTCTTAGAAATCACAACACTTATCAATTCCGATCAATCGGAACAGGCCCGATATAGACTGAACGGTTGCGCATTCGACGCCAGCTGTTCGCTCTCACTTATGCTCCCTGAGTGCATTTCGGAATATGCCTGTCTCGCTATAAACACTGTGATTTTCTATGCGAACAATATGAATCTCATTGCGGACTATCGCTTATCACCACTTAAAATTGAGAGGCAGTGTACATTTTATCTCTAATACTCATTGCTCCATGATTTATTGACCTGGAGCCTGCTAAAACGTCCGATGATCCAAGCTCAAATATGATATTATCAAGCCTCTAAACTTCCACATATGAATAAAATGTTTAAGGGCCGATTTCTCATCTTATGTTTCTCGTAGAGCCATATGTCACATAAACTCACAAATAGCAGAGTAAATTGAGAGCTTATCTGACACATAGCAACTATCGGGAAGAAGAGAAATCGGCACTAAGTTTGTTTCAATTTACTTATGTACATGTTTTCTTAATTAGCGAAGAACCAAATTATTCCTGAACCCCGGTTCGAACCCGAACCTAGGTTCAGCGACCTTCTGAACCTGCTCCGTGAACCCGAACCCAAAAAGTTTCGCGGGTTCGAACCCCGGAGTGAACCCAGTTTTATTCCTATTTTGTAAACAGATTTCTTTGAATAAATGTTGATCTATTTTTCGGATCTAAAAAATAAACAAAAAAAATAATAAAATTTTTTTTTTTTTTTTGTTTTGTATAAAAAAAAAAACAATATTATTTTTATAACAAAAATATACTTAAAGACAAGGCAAACACATATTTGTTGTTGCATTCCAATTTTCAAAAGTTGTAGAAGAGAAATAGAAGAGAGAACACATATGAAGTGGTTGCACTACGTTTAGCCATATATGGTGAAAATTCCCATCCGGAAAAAAAAAAAAAAAAACCCCTCTAGAGGCTTAAAGTTCAGGAAACCAACCGACCCCACTGCTTACAGAACATAAATCTTCAAATTTGCAGCATTGCGTAAGCTATCACAGACATAATATATACCTTTCCTGGTATCGAACCTAGCACAATACGTGGGGTACTGTACTACGCACAGCAGGCCATACACCCGGCCACTCACTCACAATTCAACATTTTGGTCGGTCAAAAAGTCTCTTGTGTGACGTGATGTGTGAGAGCTCGCATTGTCATGATGGAAAAAGATTCGCTTTCGGCGGTTTGTTTTGCGAATTTATTTAAAGACTTCCGACAAACAAATGTTCGTGTACCACAAAATTAACCGTCCTACGTTGCCACCGCGATTACATTTTTTCAGCACCAATACTCACGAGCCGTCCACGTCGAGAATTGTGAAAAATAGTCCAACGAAAACCTTCTCTTAAAATTTAGATTTGACGCATTGTAAACACTAACTATAACTATTTTATAGAAACCAGCTTAAACGAGAAGGCCAAGCTAAATTCGGCTTTGCCGAAGTTTTTATACCCTTTAAGAACGCCAGCATTAAAAAAACAATTTGTCTAAAAGAAACCCATTTTCCGACCGATAGTTCTTATGGAAGCTCATAGATATAGTCATCCGATCCGGTCAGTTCCAACATATTAGCAGTGTGCAATAAAAAGAAGTAAGCCAAGTTTTAGCTCGATAGTTGAGAGACTAGTTTGCGCAGAAACAGACAACAGACTCGTCGCCCTGATCAAGAATATATATAGTTTATAGGGTCGGAAATGAATATTTCTATGCGTTGCAAACTTCTGGGCAAAATTATAATACTCTTTGCAAGGGTATAAAATCATTACACAAATATTTTGTTATATTTAGACATATTTGAAATAGCTCGCGAACACACACAGGTACACAATTTATAGCAAGATAAGCCACAAGCGTTTTATTGATCAATGGGGCAACAAAAGTCGCTAAAGTTAAACATTTTTACTTAATCTTAACCGACTAAATGCTAGATATGCAGCAACTTCGAGTTCAATCAACCTATATCAAAAGCAGTGACTCAACCGATCGACATTACCTTCTAAGCACTACTAAACTGGTCAATAGATTATTCATTTGAACGAGCCACTTACAAGCTGTTAACATTTTCTAGGGTAGCCAACTTATCCGAACATTTTCCCGCTTTTATAGATTTCTTGGTTCTATTGCAATCTTATTGAGTTCAAAAAGGTAGAAGTCAATAAAACTTTGCTTATTTTAAATGCTTTCCGAAGTCGTAAAAAAGTAAGGCGAATACAAAGATCACCTTCTAAACGATTCTACTAAGTCATAATATAAGTTTACAAAGTAGCAATTAAATCGACTGATGGAAGTCCTTAGATGTTTCTAACCCAGAAACCTTTTAACCAAACATTGAAGACTTCATCAATGTCATTCTCAGTCATGTCAAAACACTCAATGGCTTTCAACTAAAGACCGCACAAAATATTCTTTTCAAAAATACTGATCATTAGCATTATATAATTGTGATGACAATTCGAGTGTTTTAAATTTTAATTAATTGCGAATTTATTAAGCCAAACTGACGCATACAAATGAGACAAAGTCGATGGTTGCGAAATCCCAGTAACCTTAACTTCCTTCCAGTCGGCGCCAGCTCTGCGTCTCTCCGACTCTTCATCACACGTGCACCAACCAAATGCAACATTTTACCTTCAACATAGTCATAATCATCCTCATCATCATCATCATTTGAGTCAGTCAGCTGCACTTGAGGCACTCCACTTGATTTGATCACGGATCCACACGACTGCAGCGCGTGCTTCCCCCGTAAACACGGTTTTGTTATGCAGCTGCATTAGCCCTTCTAAACGCATCGATGATAAATTCTGCTTTTCAATTTTGAAGTGTAAAGTTCAATAAACTTCCTGCTCCAATTCACAATTGAGGCTGAGTCAAACAGACGGGAAGGGATTTGAAAAGTGCGGTGTATTGCGGTAACTGTTTGCGCCTCCAAGGTTGCGAAAATTTATCACTTCACTTTGCCAGCGGGCGGCGCCGTTTTGAGGCACAGCTACTGCAATTTTGAAAATTATTTCCATTTGGGTTGTTGCCTCATGTTATTCTTAAATTTTTATATCAGTTTAAAACGCGCATAAATAAATTCAAATTCGTGAGGCTATAAATTAAAAAGGGACATGAACATAGAGAGGTAGGATGGAGGTACCATTGTGTCATGAATGGCAAAAAAAAAAATAACAAACTCATGAGTTGTAGTCTCGTCTGTTGTCTGTTGAGATGTCTCCAAGTTGATGTCGTCTTAGACGCTAATTTCGTATGTATGCAATGAAGCGTTACCCAAAATAAAAAGTGGAGGAGTTGCTTATGCTACAATAACCGTAGATGGATAAATTGGTAAACTGGTAGCCTGGGAACTTTTTCCAAGGCAAGCAAATGAAAGGGTTTTAATTAAAGATTTAAGTGTCAAGTGGCCGTCTGTGGCCCAGCGGTTAGTCGGCTGGACTGCTGGGTGGGAGGTCGTGGGTTCGATCCCGCTTGGCTTGGCCCCGTTGGAGGAGCTGTATAATACCCAACGTAAATATCCTCTTCAAGTTTTTGTTTTTAGCTTATCTCAATTTTTTCAGCAATTTGCCTGTACGTAAGGATTCACTCCTTAAAAGCCATTAATTTGCCTTTTTCTTCATCAGTTAGTTGGCAGTGTATGTCGCTATGCCATTTGAGAATATTAGTATACTGATAAATTTGTCATAAATTAATTATATGAGTTCTTATTTTCAATTTTTTGCAACCATGGGCCAATGATTTAATTTTTTGGTCAACTTTGAACCGAAATACATAAAGCAACCGTATAAGCAAAAACAACGACAAAAATTCATAAACTTAATTTAACTGATTACCTAGCGAAATAATTGGAAAGATTAACATGCAAATCAGTAGCTAAGTCCCAAAAGTTAAATTTGATGCAAATCGGCCTTACGTTGCAGAACGATCACGAACTTATATCTTATAAAAATTAATAAAGTGTAAACTTCAATTTACAGATACAACTGAGTACTATAACTTGACATTTACAAGTTTTTGAAAAATAATCCGTTTCTAGGACATAGGGTCCTTTCAAAATGGCCAAATAAGCCATTTGCTGTATTTTTATGTCCGTTTTACAGTTAATCCATTAGAGATATGGAATTTCTAAAGGCAGATTCGAGTTAGCGTGAAAAACTTGACAAGAAACAATGAATTTTTTACCATTTTAGGTTCTGTGCTAAGAATAAACTTATTTTGAGTTTCTGTCAAAATACTTTTGTCCACTTCCATTTGCACATTTTGATTTATATTTTCTAGCCTAAGCAACTGATTGTGTTCTACTAATGATTTATTGAAAGCCTACTTTTATACCAGTATTCGATACAAATTTCAAAATTTTAGGATTTTTTGCCTTAAAGATATAATGGATTATTTATGAAATTTTTTGTCAAAATACTTTTGTCCACGATTGTAGTCGTTAATGAATAAAGGGTTAATTTGTTAAAATTTTCTTTAAATTTTGTTTTTAGACCTGTTACTCGTAGTGTAAAAAAAAGTATACTAAAGTCGTGCAAATGTATGTAACAGGCAGGAGGAATCATTTCCGATCAAATAAAAATCATTTCCGATTAAATAAAAATCATTTCCGATCAAAAAATGCTTTATAATTCCTATAATCTTTAAAACATTGAGTTCAAATTTAAAACGTTCATTTATATTCGCAATATCTATAATCCCTTAAATTTTCATCAAGATCAGATATCACAGATATAAGAGTCAAAAGAACTACCGAACTACACTATGCGGAATCAATAGAGCTACCCGAACTGGGTCACCCGTTTCAGCGTTTGGCTAGATTGGTAGCACTTTTCTTTTTGTGGACCCTCAAAGTTTTTGAAATTGGGTGTGACAACAAATAAAGGTGTCATTAGTTTTGGGCAAACAGCTCATTCAGTTTTGGTGATAGCTGGAAACTGTCGTCAGCAAAGTTTTGGCTGACAGTCCGCAGAATAAATTTGTTTTACAAATGTTTTTAAAAAAACTCGTGTTTTCTGGAAGTATTTCTTAAAAAACTTTTTTTCAAAAACGTATTTTTTTGACTTTTTCGAGTATAACATTAAAGAAATCAGAAACTTTCGCATACTTTCTTTGGCAAAAGTGAAGCTTTTGAGATACCAAACAACTTTTCTGAATAAGGTTTTACAATTTGATCCCTTAAAACGGCCCCAAATGTGTGTATTTCCAAAAAAAAAAACACTTTTTTGTTGTCCTTCTTTATGTACTCAGGTTTTTTTTACCAAAATAGCTGCCAATTAGTTTTGTAAGCTTTTAGAGAAAAACATTACGCGTTTTACTTGTTCTTATCCAAAAAAGAAATGTTTTTGGACCTTTTTTGAAAATTCTGCAATTTATAAAAAATGTTGCCAAATTAAAACTTTTTAAAATATTTGAACATGCTAATACATTTTTTAACAAGTTGGGATCATATTAGAGTAAATATTTTTATTCTTTTTTATTTATTTTATTTTATTATTAATTATTTAAAAAAATTAAATATTTAGTCTCATATGATATTAACTTGTTAAAATATGTATTAGCTTGTTAAAATATTTTATACAGTTTTCATTTGGCAACATTTTTGCTGATAAATTATGTCGCCTCCGCTCGGCGATATGTCGTCTATGAAGCGGCGGAGATATGATGATATGTCGTTTGCAACATAGCGGAGATATGTCGTTTGTAACACTGCGGAGATACGACGTTTTAAAACGTCATATCTCCGCCGTGATATATAGCGGAGATATGTCGTTTTGAAAAGACATACCACCGCGCGGAGATATGTCGTTTGTAACACGGCGGAGATATGACGTTCTAAAACGTTATAACTCCGCCAATTGATCACAGCAGAGTTTTAAAACGATATATCTCCGCCGATTTCCAAACGACATTTCTCCGCGCGGAGTTATGTCGTTTTAAAGCGAGATATGTCGTTTGGAAAACGGCGGAGATATGTCGTCGGAGCTATGTCGTTACCCCACAAGATCAAGTCCATATATCCAGTTTCAGTTAGATATCTTAAGGTTTTACACCATATCGTTACTTAAAAATCTATATGAAATAGCAAGACATCGGATGTTTGGCAAACAGCTTCTAAGCAGGTCCAATCCGTAACGAACTGCTAGTTTGAGCTTTTAAATCAAACCGCAATATTATATAAGACTTGACAAGGCCTAAAGAGCGAGAACTCCTCTACCTTTTGTGGGACTGAAAACTGAAATACGTTCGTTGCCGCCCCCCCCATTCCCGCGCATATGGGATTTGGATCATTTTAAATAGCTCTAATAAAATTCACACCCCTCCTACCCTACACCTCGCCCCCGCCGCCCCCCCCCCCGCCCCCCCCCCCCCGGGGGCGAAAGGCCCGGCCCCCCGCCCCCGCCCTCACCCAATTTTTATATCCCATTTGGAAACTGATATAGGAATCTCTTAGTTATACATCAACCGGTTTGTATTCGATATTCAAATAAACTACGATACTTCAATCCTCATCTACACATTCACACAAGCAAAAGACACTCTGAAAATATGTCCAGATTTTGTATACCTTCTCAAATCGGTATCTATATCTCAAATCAGAAGGCACAGCAAATTCTGTACAAATCTCTTAATCATCGTAAGTTTTTATTCCTTTAGAAACTGCTTTATATCTAAACAATTGAAACCTTGCCTCCAGCTGTTACCGCCAAGATGAGTAGCGAGGAAGAGGATCTAACAAACACGGGCATTGTTATTGACAACGGCTCGGGGATATGCAAGGCTGGTTTCTCCGGCGAGAAGAGCCCTCGCGTAATATTTCCCTCCCTGGTAGGGAGACCGCGTCATCTGAATGTTTTGCTTGAATCCCGTATAGAAGACTGTGTGATTGGTGAGGAGGCTGCCCAAAAACGAGGTATCCTCAGCTTAAAGTATCCGATAGAACATGGTGTGGTTACCAATTGGCAGGATATGGAGAAGATTTGGGAGCACACTTTTAAGCAGCTGCGTGTGGATTCTCGCAGTTATCCAGTGCTACTCACCGAGGCTCCGCTGAATCCGAAAAAGAATCGCGAGAAGATGACGGAGATAATGTTTGAGACTTTTCAGGTGCCCGCTTTGTATGTGGCCATTCAAGCGGTGCTGTCGCTATATGCCACCGGAAGAACCATAGGAATAGTGGTAGACTCTGGAGATGGGGTTACACACACAGTGCCTATTTATGAGGGTTATGCACTGCCACATGCCTGCATGCGCTTGGACTTGGCTGGACGGGATATGACAGAGTATTTGAGCAAGTTGCTTATGGAACGGGGTCACAAGTTGGAAACTAGCGCCGAGTTGGAGATTGTGCGTGATATTAAAGAGAAGCTGTGCTATGTTTCCATGAACTATGACAAGGATATGGCCCAGGCGCAGGAAAGAAGTGAACAGAACTTGGCTTTGGACTCGGAGAATGTGTACGAATTGCCCGATGGGCAGTTAATTCATTTGGACACTGAACGTTTTCGTTGCCCAGAGGCATTGTTTAGGCCCAACTTGTTGGGTCTGGAGATTCTGGGGCTGCATGAGGTTATTTTTCAGTCCATACACAAGTGTGATGTGGATTTGCGTAAGGAGATGTATGGAAATATTGTGCTTTCGGGTGGCACCACCATGTTCCCGAACATAGAGCAGCGTATGCAACATGATTTGAGTGCCATGGCTCCTTCTACGATTAGAATTAAGATTATAGCAAGTCCAGACAGACGCTTCTCGGTGTGGTCGGGTGGCTCTGTATTGGCCTCACTGTCCAGTTTTCAGAATATGTGGATTGATGTGGCAGAATACGATGAGGTGGGCCCCGGAATCGTACATCGCAAGTGTTTTTAAGCTATGTTTCTACTTATGTATATTTTTTACAAGTTTGGAATCCTTGAGATTGACTAATGATTAGTCCCAAAATACAAAAGATTCACGAAATGTGGTGTACATTTAGGGGGGGATTCGATGGCCCATTTATTATGTTTACTAGCTTTGTCTCAGACTACAATTGTGGAGTTTTGTTTTGGTGTTTTGGATCTCTGATCCCACATAGATTGAACATATATTTTAATGTAGAACTTCACTTAAAGGCCCAGTTTCTTGGCCTCCTGGTAGCGGCATGAGATGTCTTCCCAATTGGCAATATCCCAAATGGCCTCAACATACGAGGGACGCACATTTTTGTATTGCAAGTAGTAGGCATGCTCCCACACATCAATACCAAACAGTGGTATAAGCCCGGTGCAGGCCTCCAAGGGATCCTGATTGGGCAAAGCGGCCAACTGCAGTTTGCCCGTCTTCTTGTTGTAGCCCAACCAGCCCCAGCCGGAACCTTGAACGGCCACTGTTAGAGTGCTTAGCTCCTTCTTGAAATCATCAATACTCTTCCATTGCGATTCAATGGCTTTCTTCAGATCCCCACTGGGCTGGGACTTGTTGGGCGAGAGATTCTGCCAGAAAATGGTGTGATTGATATGACCGCCGCCATTGAAGCGCAAAGCGGGAGCCAATTGAATCAGTTTGGTGGTGTCACTCTTGCATTTAGCCTCCTCCAATTGCTCCTCGGCAGCATTCAAATTGTTGACATAGGTCTGGTGATGTTTTTGATGATGAAGTTCCATGATTTCACGGCAAATGATGGGCTCCAGGGCGGCATAATCGTAGGGTAGCTTGGGCAGTGAGTGCTTGCCGCGCACGGACAGGCTAAGTAAGTGTAAGAATATGAGTGAAAATGTACTATGTAAAAGTTTAGGGCCGCCATTTGTGTTTGTTGTTGCTGTTTTATGTAATCGCAGCAGAGAAAGGCGGCCGGCATTGATTTTTTGGTGGAATAGTACTTACCGAGCTGCTGCTTTGGTCAGGTTACGTGCGGCAAACATTTTTAATCTCTATATAATGTATATATGAACCGATCAACTGCAAATGACAACTGAATTTTCTTTCTGTTTTTTAAACGAAGACAATTAATTCTTACGTCTCTGCTTTGTGGTAGGGTTGTCGAGTGATTTGAAGATAGTGATGGGAAAGGTGCGATGGGCTGAACAATAAAAATCACGCGAAAAAAATAATTTTTATACTGAAATTCAGAGCTGGGAAAATAGGTAAGAGCTAATTTATGACAAGGTGTATGGTTCTTCTGTAGAAATTGCGCCTTGAACTTTAATTTGAACTGGGTTGATCTCATCAACAACGTAACAAGTTTGATAATTTGTTTTGTTGATAATTTAATTTGTAATATTAAAACGAATTTAAATTTGCCTCTCTCCGCCAACCCTCCCCCTACCCCCCCCCCTCCCACGAAAATTTTTATACTTCTTTTTAACACCTTTTTATGGGAAAAAATGAAAACCTAAATGTTCATTCCTTAAAAAGCAAATACTACGTTGTTTTCAAATAAAAAGTCTTTATAAATGTCAGTTTTGGAATTGTGGGAGCTGTTACAATAATAAGATTTGGAGCGCGGAGAGAAAGTCGGAATTATGAATCCAACTGCGAGTAGAAGTGGACGTGGAACCGAGTAGTCGAAGGTTAGCGAGACCAAGTGGAAGGAAGGAAGTGCGAAAACGTCCTGCATAAAGTCGGAGCGAGAAGCACGACTAGAGCAGAGAGTCGAGCACTAGCAACCTTGGCGAGTCCAAGGTATATTAAACAAGATAGTCGCACTCGCTCTCTTGCTACTTCTTATTTTATTCACATGCACGCACTTTACACTTATTTCACAAGAAATTTTACACAAAGAGCAATATGGAGGCGCCATTGCTAAAAATGAAAAAAACACGTAAAGTCTGTCACAAAATTAAGAAGTAAATCAGGAAAGTTTCGTGCGCGGAGATGCGTCGCAAACATTTGAAAGCAAAGAGAGCGAGAGAGCGAGCGAGACTACCTTTTTGAGTATACCTTGGGCGAGTCCTTGGTGTGGTACGAGAACAAGCACGAGCATAAACCTGAAGTTTAAAAAAACGATTTTTTCTTAACATTACAGAAATTCACATATATAACTGAAATTACTTTTACTAAAATACCTTTTTAATCAGAAATGAACCTTCTTCTGTACCTTAAAACCCAAAAACATTAAATTTTACCAATAGAAACTTATTAAAAATTTCAGCTTAGGTATACTCCAGTATTTGTATTTATATGATATTTCTTTTTAGTGCTAAAAAGTACAGGACTTATTTAGTAACTAATCACTAGGACAATAACCAAAAACAATATTCGATGGAATTATTAACGTAATATTAATATTTAACATTAATTATGAAACTAAACTAAAACTAAAGGTATAAATTATACAGATAAATAGAGAAAGAAAAGAAAACGAAAATGATTGCTGTAAGCAGTTTTGAATCGATTTTTTAAAAAGACGGGCGCGCTTCTAATTGTTTTAAATTCGTTAGGTAGTTGATTCCATAGCCGAATAGCATTAGGGAAGAAGTGCAAGTCAGATGTGGCTAGTTTATTTATTGTCGGGATTAAATTTTTTTTCCTATGAGAAGAAGCAAAGTTAAGCATTCGAAACAGGTAGGAAGGTTCACCGAGTTAATTATTTTGTGCAGGAAAATTAACACTGTAAGCTAATCCATGAATAAGGTATATTAAATATTCTCTCTCAAATTTGATATGTGGTCGGTTCTATTTTTGGCATATATATGTCTAGCGATGTTATTAAATGCTACATTGAGCTTATGTTTGCTACTTGTATTACAAACTTCCACCCCATATAGCAATCAGGTCTCTTATATGTTTGGCAGTAGCGGATCGGGAGGGGGCTATAGGGCTGTGGTGCAATATTTAAACTAATTTAGATTACCCTTATTCTATAAGTGGCAACAGTTTGCGCAAAGATTCATTCTAATCGATTCCTATCTTCTCTTCACCTTGCGTCACTAAGCGAACAGTTGTCGATTGATGAGAACGATTGTATGCATAAAAATCATGAATGAGTGTAAGCAAACTCACTGAGTTGTTGCTTTACATTATTGGAGCATTAGAAAGTTTAAGAATGATAGAGACAGCGAGACATCATCATAATTGAAAAAACCCGAGTTCTGATCTCTTTGCATGTTTTTTACTGCCGTCAATGCTGCAATTCTGAGGACTCAGTAGGACTCTTCAGGCTCCAGAACTTCAGATTTTATCAGCCTGTCCTCACGTCGCCAATTTGATTGAATTGTTACTTGAAACAAGAAAAAATTAATCATCTTTCGATGTATGTTTTGAAAAAATCAGGGAAGTTGCAGACGAATTATCACTTGTGTTGAAAATTCCTCATTATAGGGTCGTCAAAAAACCACCAACAGCTTCACGGAGGATATGACGCTTTTTAACGTTCCATGATAATTATTTATATGCAAAAATACTATACTGAGAATGAAGCATTCTAAAAGAAATTAGTAAATATTTAGTATACGACCGTTCTGAAAAAAAATTTTGGAAAAAGTCATCGCATTTCCAAATTCGTAATGCGGACCAAATTAATGTACAAATATGTTCAAAGTGACGTGTACGTCGTTTTTTTGATTTGAAATTATTGTTATACTTGAAGGTAAAATTTTAAAAAATATGCCCTACACATCCTGCAAAGTTTTTCAATGTTTATTGTTCAAGCAGTTTGTGGATACTCACTTATAAATACTTTTTCACGTGCGATTTAAAAAAATTGACTGCGGCTTTTTCTTTTTCTAATTTTTTTCCTCCAAACTAGGGAATAAAACCGAAACAAATCTCGGTTTCGCTCAAGGCATTTATATTGGCCGAAAAAACAGCCAGGTCCATTAAATACAAATTAAATACGAATACGATACAAATAGGCATTATCGGGGGTTAGCAAAAGTAGTCCCAGTTTAGTTTGAAGTGCAATCGTTTATACGAAAATCTCTAGAGATTTCTAGAATTAGCCTTTATGTGTCGATTTGCCGAAGCAATGATACAGATCAAATGATCGGTTCTCAAGTTATAAGCAAAAAGACCAGTGAACTAGTAAAAATGTTATCCCCAGTCTGAGATTAAGGAAGCCGTTTGTGAAATCTGGATTTGGGCTCGTAATGTGGGAAATTCGCCCTTCTCATTCTGACAGAGCCATTGTACTCTTGTGATCTTGAGTGCCCTTAGCCCCCCTTGTAATCTAGATCCGCCACTGATGTGTGGGTGGTATTGTTTCGTCAGATTGAACTACCTAATTAGAGCATATGTTTTCCCGGTCGCCTTACTTATATGGTCATCCCATGATAACGTTGCATTAAGTGTAAAACCTAAATTTAATACCCTTTCAGTATACTCGATAATGGATCCGTCAATCTTCAACTGCTGTAGACTGCTCGTGCCATATTTCTTTTTATTAATAACAAACATTTAGATTTACTTGGGTTTATTCTAAGACCGTTGCTGTTAACCATTTTTGACTAGCTTTAGCTCATTATTGCAATGATAAACGCATTAAGTAATTTTTTCAACGGACAACTAACTATACATTTGGACGTCATCTGCATACATTTCAATTTCACATTTACAGACAAGACATTTGGCAGGTCATTAACATATTTGGAAAAAAGCAAGGGTCCAAGGACGGAACCTTGTCAGAAAGGAAGAGAACTCAGATTTTGTGACTACCGCTTGTTGTCTATCACTAAGATATGATATCATGAGTTTTATTGCTGTATCGGAAAAATTAAAGTTTGTTTAACTTTGCGCACAGTATTTTGTGACGTAACCATATCAAATGCTGCTGTTAGTCCAATAATGTTACGTGGTTTTGTCCAGCCTCACGACGAATATCTTCTGAGGTAACACTTTTTGCAGATTTCCCGACATGTGGAAAGATTATGTCAATATTAATGCGGTATTAAATATGTGTGTTATATGCACGAGTATTCTGGTAAAGCTTGGTATGGAGATACCGCGAAAAACGCCCGCGAAATGAAAAAGTCCATATAAAAAAATGATTTCGCACTGTATTTCGCAGGTTGCTGTTTCGTGAGTTGGTATGGAGTTCACGTGCGAAATTGTCATATCGATAACAGAGCGTTGCCACCCGACGTCAATGTGTCACGCGATAGTCACCCGATAGTCACGCGATGAGAGATGATTTCGTAGGTGTGAAATATATGTAAAACATGTTTTTCGTACTCATGGCGGTAGGCACCAATTTGTACATACAATCGTTTTGGCGCGGAGTTTTAAAATGAGTAGGACAACTATACAAAAACATTAAAAAGGATGAACAACTTTTCATTGAGGAAAAGGTGGCCTCAGCTCATCATGAAAAACATTATGATAGCGGGTTGACAAAATTATCTGGGAAAGTATAGATATTTATTGAGTTTAATAATGCTATTCACAATTGATTGTTTTTGCTAGATCATTGGAACGCGGCTTTGCTTTTTGAGCGAGGACAGCGCCACCGTTCGCTGGCGGCGTCCTAAGGTAAAATTGTTGGCAAGAGTGAAAGCGGTGGTGTAGCATCCATCGCAACTCAAGGAGGCAGCGATGTGAAGTGGCAGTTAGCTCCACTAAGTGTCGTTTTTGACCAACTTGTCGGCACACAAGGAATGTGGCGTATGCCAGGCTATAGTAATGAAGGCGTGATTCTCTTTTCAAGAACATTAGCTCCTCATTTCGAAAAGAAGAGGGCCGATGATGAGGATCTTGGACCAGCACTAGAGAGGATTCAATTGTGGACGACGGCGATTCCGGTATGTCGAACGGATGAGCAGCAGAACTTTTTCAATGGTCAGACTGGGGACTTCTTTGTCGCCGCAAGTCGTGTCAACATCTTCAATTCATGCCGCCGCATAAAAACATAACCCGAGAGCCAAAAAGTCGATTCTGCCCCTTTCTAGTGGTGTCCAAGGAGCACCAATTGCCTATTGGAGCAAATTTTTGAAATATTACAATAAAAGGTCACGATGAACCTACAAACGATTTATTTATTTGCGATTTATTTACGTTGTACATCCGGCTCCACTTGGATCTTTACTGCAAGTAGGCCCTGAACACCTAGAGTTCACTACCGTTTCTAACAAATCACTTAAAGCTACTCTAGCAAATATTGCATCATTGAAGCTACCATAACTATTCGCTGTTAATTAGTTTAAATTTTCCCGCTGGGTTAAATTTGAAAACAAAGCAACTAGAGATGAGCGCCCTTATTTCGCACTTGCTATCGACGAAAAATATGCAGAGATTTCGCACACTTTTTCGTAAGTATCTCCGTACCAAGCTAAGTTTTTTATAAATTTGCGGTCAATTTGGTCTAGCCCATAGCATTTCATTTGATTTTTAATAGTTCATCTGAACGTCACATTGGCTAGAAACAAGGTAGAATTATCACGATTAAAAATACACCGTTTATGTATTGAACCAAGGGGTTTTGAGTAGATTTTACTAGCCTGCTACAGGCCACCACACGATTTGCCGACGAATTTGCGCTCGTAAAAATGATCGACGTTTGCCCAGGTACGCGTGACCCTTTTTGTTCGACGTTTTGCTCGCAGAGAATAAAAATGATTTTCTTCCGAGCCTTCGTCCGAACCAAGATCTTTGAATGGATGAATCAATTCGCGAACATCTTTTGTCAAAATATCCGGAGAGTGGTGCCCAAACGAGTAATATATTGCTGTTGGAAGTTTATTGAATGCCCCAAAATGATCAAATAACGCTTTGCGCTAATGATAGCCATCTAGGCCAGATTGTGTTAGTTTCATTTTCATGTTAACGATGTGATTTTCGAGAAAATGATGTTCGCGAGAAACGTAGCCTGGTTCCGAGGCAACGAATTTTTGTTCGACGAACCAACTCGTCGAACTCAAACCGTGTGTCGGTCTGCTTAAGTGGCACAACTTTATTGTACAAGTATTGAATATGTTTACCAGAGTCGGGCAAACTAACGAAACGAACGTTTTAATCGTTTCTGTTTCTTTCTTTGCACAGAGCGAAATACTAACAAAACCCGAAAAATGTAACAAAAAAATGAGTTCTGTTCAGTTTGCGTTCGTGACAAACTAAACGTAAAGCGAAATGCGCTCATCTTGATTTGCGCGACAGGGAATCGGAACGATATGCAACGAGCGCAATAGTCGGAAACGTTTGCTGCTCAATATGTATACACTTTGATATTTTTTTCTGTTGCTTAATACTTCCTTTGTTTCCCTCAGCTTTGTTGTTTCTGTTTGCTTTTTATTTTATTTCTTTAATTCAGCAGCTGAAGTAGAACTAAAAGCCGATCATTCCCGCAAACGATTTCTTTAGTATACGTTTCGTCCGAAACGTTCCAAGGGAGTGCAGCTGTCGGGAGAACAATATTCCAATCGTTTCGTTTGCGCTCTTCGGCAATATAAAGTGAGTGGTTTCGTTTTCCCTGACTACAGTAACAGCAGCACAAAACAACATCCACACGAATTTGTTCGACGAATTTACTTGTCGAACAAAAATTCGTTTGCCCACTAACCAGGCGAACATTTCACGAACACATTTTCAAAAATCACACAACGAGGTAAATATGAAAATATGGCAGCGGAAGCTAACACAATCATGGCGTAGATGGCGATACAAATAAGCTTAAAGCATTATTTGATCATTTTTTGGGGCATTCAATGAATTCCAGCAACAATTCATTGCTCATTTGGGCACGTGTTCACTCTACAAATATTTTGACAAATGATGTTCGTGGAAATGTTCCCATCCATTGACGAACATGTTCGCACGAAAACTTGCTAGATAGAAACATTTCCATTCTTTGCGAGCAAAACACGTCGAACAAAACCTGTCAAGAATACTTCCACTAACGTCGAACATTTTGACGAGCTGAACAAATTCGACGAACAAATCGTGGGAGGGCGCTTAAAGTTAGGTACCGAGACACGAAACTTTTGCGAGCCTATCTAAACATAGCCAGAAGGCTCGGCGAAAATTGTCAGGAGCGGACCAAACCTATAACATTGCCCATCTCTAAAGCAGTATTTTCAAATATTTACCTGGCTTGTTATGACCTTTAAATTTCTCCCGTGACTTCCTTTATCGATTCTATAAACTCTTTAATTTTATTTGAATCAGCCCGCCGATTTCTTAAATAAACAACGCTTTTGGGCGGTCTACTACTTGCGGCGGCTCGGTATCAGGTTTCGTTAAACGTTTCGTTTGTTTGCCCTTTCCGTTTTAACCCTTTAATGGGTTTTGGTTTTTTAAATGGCTAGTGCGGTCACATTGTGTTACTGGCCAATCAGCTGTTTGAAAACAAAAACAAACTAAACAAAGTGGATGTGGGAGTGTTTTGGTGGGGCGGAAAAACTCGCTTTTCCTCGCGTGTGCGCAGCTGCAAACATTTTCCAGCACGCGTACCCAATGGATGAACGTCCTATGAACAAATGGCCAACAACCGCTGGCTGAGTCGCGTGATGAGCTGCGAATTGAAATTGCAAGTAAAAATCAAACGCCAGCAGCAACAACAAAACTAAAGTGCGGGCACAAGTGCAACAACAACAAAAATAACAAAAGTGCAATAAATTACTGTGAGAGGTGTTTGTGCCAAATATAGAGGCTAATTCAGTGGGTGAGTTGTTAATTGTTTAACAAATTTTGCCTCTTCGCTGTATTCAAGAAGTTTGTGTGAAAAATCAATATTTTGTGTCTCAATCTTCGACCTGCGCACGACGCATCCCCCAGGCACTTTGATCCTGTTGCTGTTGTTGTTGTTGGCGCAGCAGCAGCAGCTGTTGGTCTGCGTGGGCAGCCCCTCCCCTAACTTGAACTAAAAATAAAGTAAATTCTTGTTTGGTTTTTTTTTTTTGCTTTGCAAATTGCTTTGAGCATATGGTGTAAATGTAACCTGTCATCAGTTCGCTCAGCAGTCAAAGTGCCAGGCACTTTTTATGTTGCCTAACATCAGGCGCACTGCCCACACACTTGCTCCTATCTGTGGATGCAGAGGCGGTTAGAGGTTTATTTACGGCCCAAAATGCTTTGTTATGAATTGTTTTTACTTATTGCATTCTCAATAATCTTTGTTTTCCCCCCCATTTTACCCTACTCCGCTCCTGGTACACATTCATCGTTCGTTGTCATATTTGCAAATTGACCGTGCCTCGTCGACAATTGACGTCAAACATTGAAATTACATATTAGGGGTAGTTACACACATATTTGATGTGTTCTCCAGAGTTCTGAAGTGTGTGTCAATCTGGCATCTTTATTAACATCATCAACCTTTGACCTTTAAAGAGACTCCCACATCCTTCACCTTTATGCGACGCAAAAAGTCATTGCATTGTCAAGAGGGGAAGGAAACTGTATTACATCCAAGTCGCATATCCTTTGTGTCTGAATTTGTGTGGGCGTGCTTTGGACTCCATCTATTTGCGCATCGGTTGGCTGTAGTGTGCGTCATGGTGATGGCTTCAGGAATTGTCGGCGACGGTGTTATGATTATGCCACAGAGCCATAAAGAAATGTGTGATTGTAAAAACTGAATTGGTTTACTGATGCAACTGCCATTCCAATTGAGGAAATTCACCTAGGGGAATAATAAAAACAATTTGTTTCCTTATTCGTTTTGAATGTAACTAGGAAAATATGTTTTAAAACTAATATTACAAGCGTTCATAGTGGGGTTGCCGGTTAAACAGAAAATTTCTATTTTTTTCGATAGTAAAATGTATATTTTGTTGTAAAAAATAACGATATTGTGGATATTTTCAATAAAAAGACACATCTTTGATGCAATTAAAGTGGTCATTTGACTATTTTTAAAAACTTCTTTCTCATTGCTTGCAAAATCTAAATAAAATATAGACCTAGGAACGATATTTCTTCTTCCAGGTAGCTTTCATTACAGTTTACTCTGTTATTTCTTCGATTTTATGGAAGATAAGTCTTTGTAGTAGATATGAAGTCGGCCCTAAAAGTATTTTTTATAAGTTTAACAAGAGATATGTATTTTGAACTAGCAAATTTTAGCCAGCTAGAGGTCATATTATGTTTGCACATAACTTTAAATATGAACACACAACACCACAAAGAGGAATTTTTGGCTTAAATATTTATTACTTTCTTAGCGGGAGGGAGGCATATAACACAATCAAAAATTTCAGTTAATCATTAAATTAACCCATCTAAAATAAGGGAAATTTTTGCGAAAGATTCAGCCCTGTTTTTAAGATGGAACATCACTTGGAACATCTGGTGCTCCAACTAGATTTTTATACACTTGAAAAGTGTATTATAATTTTGCCCAGAAGTTTGCAACGCATGGAAGGAATCATCTCCGACCACATAAAGTATATATTCTTGATCAGGACGACGAGCTGAGTCGATTAAGCTTTGTCCGTCCGTCTGTCCGTCTGTCCGTCTGTCCGTCCGTCCGTCTGTCCGTCTGTCTGTTTCTACGCGAACTAGTCCCACAGTTTTGAAGCTATCGAGTTGAAACTTTGCACAGAGTCTTCTTTTGACTGCACGCTGCTAATATGTCGGAACCGACCGGATCGGATCACTACTTCTTGTAGCTGCTATACAAATGTTTGGTCAAAAATGGGTTTTAGTGAGAAAAACTGTTTTGTTCACAATATTACCGCTCTCAAACACGGTCATGGGTAATATTGAATGTTTTTAAGCTGATCTGCGAAGTTTGGTCGAAGTCGCTAACCGTTGTGACAAGCTATTATAAGTGTATCAGAACTTCGGCACAGACGAAGTTAGCTTTGCCTTTCTCGTTTAATTAGAAAATGAAATCTCTAGAAGTTCTGTGGCACCAACGAATTTTTCGAGAGATTTACAAACCAACCGTCGGCAAAAATCTCTAGAGATTTCTGTGGCATCCCCGAAGAAGTCTGCAAAATTCACTGTTCGGTGTGGTTTTGTGAGGTCGGTGGCATCATTGGGCCGTACTTTTTTAAAAATAATGAAAATCGTAACGTTACAGTCAATAGAGCAAAGTACCGTCCGATGTTTATCGATTTTTCTTGCCCAAAATGGAAGAATTGGACCTGGTTGACATGTGGTTTCCGCAAGACAGTGCAACAAGGCACATGAAACAGAGGACCTATTGAAACAAGTTTGCTAGGCATTTAATATCACGTTTTGGGTCGTCAAGATCAGTTGATTTGACCCCACTAGATTTTTTTTGTGGATCTACGTGAAGTTATTGAAATTGTCAACTTGAGCGAGGCCAGTGAGAGTGAGAGTGTACTGGTGTGCGAAAATTAAGCGCCGTGAATTTGCTTCGACCTAATCGCTTCGAACTCTGGGAGCGATTAACTAATTTCTGCTCTCTTGGTTTTCAGCTTCGTCATACGTTTAATTTGTGTACGTGTGAATAGCGAAATGTCATTACCTCTGGAAGGAAATCAACGACCATCGCTGATCTATACTTATAAATATAACGCCAAAAAAAATGTATAGGGCACTTGGTAGGATAATGGAGGGAATAGAGAGCGGTGGTTGAGGTGGTGGGGAAAAAGAAAGACTTAGGGAATCTATACGTTCCCAATTACGGACAATTGCTGTGAAGTCGAAACTGCTCTACAAGATAAAACAACACAATTTCTTAAATTCTTGACGCGGACAAAGTCGCGGAGCGTTCAGCTGGTATATTGTATAGTATATATTTATATACAGGGTGGTCCATTTAAAAATTGTAATTTAATTTTGCTATAAAACAAGTAAGAGTGTTGCGGTCGAGTGCCCCGACAGCAAAATACCCTGTTCCAAGTAATGTGGTTCCTATAGCTGAACTCCTTTTTTATTTTAAGACTTATTTGAATAAATGGGGAGGCGCTCTTGCATATCTTCGCTGTTTTTGCTCGGATCTCTCATAGTGGTATACAGAATAGACAGATATTGGGCCCCTTACTGAATATATATTAAGTCACTAGGTTCAAGCAAAGACCAATATAATCTCTAAGATGCCGAACGCCCATACAATGGTTTTGCAATATGCAGCTGTTTTTTTTTTGATGGCCTTGAAAATCACGCTCTCTCCGCTCACACAAAGTTGAGAGCGTAAAAATCTAAAAATAGAATGCGCTTGCTTGTGTGAGCAATGCTTGAGAATACGTGTGCACACTTACAGTCGTCGGCTGTCGCTGTATGCGTACAAAAACGCGGCTGGCTCTAGAGCGCTCTCTCTCTCTGGCTTCTGGACAAAATTTCAAAAGAGCGAAAAGCCAGATTCAAAAGCCAGGGGACAAAAATCGTGTGCAAAAAAATCGTATGGCGTTACTCATCTTCATATTCTAATGTCTTTGGTTCAAGCTTAAGAAGAAAAAGACAGTTTTTCACTGTTAAAAGATGGAGGAGGAGGAATTTTCCAAATCTGAAACAAACTCTATGTGGGTGCAGTATACACCTACATACATGCCAAAAATTGTGGCTCTATCTGTCAGCAGTCTCTGAGATCGACGCGTTCATACAGACAGACAGACGGACAGACAGACAGACGGACATTGCTAAATCAACTCGGCTTTATGCTGAACAAGAATATACTTTATGGGGTCAGGTGCTTCCTTCTGGCTGTTACATACATTTGCACAACTTCATGATCCCCTTTTTCCCCATTTTTAATGAGAACAGGGTATAAAAAAGAAATTTCTCAAGCCCGACTATAACATACTCTGTACCTAGAGAAGGATCTGAATGCAGCACAAGTTTTCTCTCTCTCTCTCTCTCTTCTCTCTACTCTCTCTCTCTCTCTCTCTCTCTCTCTCTCTCTCTCCAACATTGTGCGGCGTTGGTTGTGAAAGGGTGGGAGGGGGTGGCGGGGGGTGATCCACTTAATTGCTCATAACTTGAGAACCGCTCATCCGATCTTTATCATTTCTTCAAATCGATACATATTGCTAATGACTAACTATCTCTAGAAGGTACAAATCATCTATCTACAAAACTGTGGGAGATATGACGTTTTTTCAAAATTGGGGGGCGGGAGGGGGCGTGGCAAAAATTGAAAATAAACTTGATCTGCCTGCAAGTATAAGAAAAATTTGTCCCATACATGTAACCTTTCTTACCATCTCTGAGATCTGTTGTTCTGCAAACGGACGGACAGACGGACGGACAGACGGACATGGCTATATCGACTCGGCTGTTAATGCTGATCAAGAATATATATACTTTATAGGGTCGGAATGATTCCTTCTCCCTGTTACATACTTTTGCACAAACTTAATATACTTATGGTACCAATTCGGTGCGGAGTATTATTAAAAATTAGTTATTAAAAAAAAATAGATGGACCACCCTGTACATAAAAAATAAGGTGTGTTACACCATTTATATCTCAAGAACGGCTGTACGGATTATTAAGATCTTTGATATGTTGGATTTGTTTTTGCCCCGAACAGCAGAATTGCAATTAAAATCTTGGTCTAAAAACTCCAAAATTTGATTATAAGTTTAGATTACACAGCAAGGAAAAAAAAATAGACTTTTCCATTAAAATTAAGGAAGGAATCTGTGCTCAGAAAATTTTTATCACGTCGAGGTTTTTACTAATTTGAGCTTAAACGTGAAAAAATTTTTTTAAGGGGGGTGAAGTTCTACCACACCATATTTTTGGCACATATAGCCCAACGGTATACATAACCTTAAGCAAAAATCTAGACCGCAATATCTTGCTTAGTTTTTAAGTTACTAATTAATGCCTGATTTTTGGGAAATTTCCCCTAGTGAGCTGTTATCGTAAGACAGCTTCATGTGCTCTTAGAAATCAGAACAACTTAAATATTTTTAAATGTATTATAATCAGAAAACACAATTTTAATTATTTTTATGTAGTTTTAGGAAAGTAATTTGCCCTTATCCTTTTGGTATTTTTTTCGTGATTTAATAAAAATGCAAATTTAAAGTCACAGGAAAAAGAAAAAATTGGATCAAATGAATTTAGCGGTGTCACCGAAATCTCTTCCAACCAAATTCCAACCCAAAACCAATTTACTGTGTCACAGAAATCTCTTTGGCTGGTTTCAAATCTCTTGTGTTTTGATGGGAGATTTAGCTTAATTCACCACCCAAACATTTTTGATAACCAAATTTTATATGTGTTAGTTAAATTCTTTCTGGATAGGTGGCATCAAATAATTAAATATTTTTATTTGTTTTAATATTACAATTTGGTTCTAATAATGTTTGAAACCAACCAAATGTTGGCAACCCATCGCTACTCAACCTCAGTTGGCGCCCTCTATATTTGGTGGCGCCCTCTGTTAACCAATGAGCGCTAAGGGTTGTCAGGTTACATTTTATTATTGGCGCAAATTTTTTTGAAATTTTGCATTTAATTTTTAGAAGAACTCAAATTTGAACTATAATTTAAAAATGGATCATAAAACAGATGACACAATCAAAAAATTTAATTTAAACATCAAATTAACTTAAAACTAGAAGATGTGAAATTTTTTTGCGTGAAAGGGCAACCCTGTTTATAGATTGGATAGAGAAGGACCATTAATCATGTACACAAACCTTCCATCTCGATTTTCAAATAAGAAAATGAAATCACTTGAAGTTCTGGGACACGTTTTTCACCAACGAGGCCAAAATCTCTAGAGATTTCTTAAAATTATGTGCAGACATAACGACCGCCTCACCCCAAAACTCTGCCAGGGCTAAATTTTGCAAAGAAATCGGTATTTAAAGTTGTATTAAATTCCCCAAAATTGCCCCAAAAGTATGCTTTAAAAAAATCTAATAAAAAAAAAAATGTATTTCTTAAACTACATTTTCCACCCTGCTTAAAGTTGTGTAAACTTCTCAGCTCGTTTCCAATTTAATGTTTATAATAACCGCAGCTTAAATAGCACTCGCAGGTCCAACCGCAACATAAAGTGGTTCCCAAAATGTCATGAATAAATAAAGGGGAAAAACGAAACGTCTACTTAAAAAATGCTTCTCAAGCATAGTCCAAAGGCAAAAGGAAAAGGGGGTGGGTAAAAATGGCGAGCAAGCAATAAACATAAATTTCCGCTGAGCGGGGTGACATTAAGGAAAAAAAAAATGGGGTAAAAAGCAAAAGAAAGAAATGTTCACCTGGACTAAATATTGAAACTAATAGAAACTTGTGGTTTTCCCCCTAAATAATTGGGTATCCCTTTCAAATGAAGCCCTTTATTGCAGCGGGGCGTGGCCTTTCATTGCGGTCTACCATATATCATACTACACATGTGGTCACTCGAAAAAAAGTGAAATGGAAAATACTTGCTAATAAGCCTGACCCGCTGCGTGTTGAAGTACCAGACCAAGTACATACAACAACCGGGCGCCGAAAGTTACAACATTCCCAACAGACATAGACATTAGGGGTACCCTAGATGTTCCACGCAGTGCTGTATAAACAAACCTTGAAATTGCTTGGGAGAGAGAGGAAATATTTTTTGCCTCTTGAAAGATGATTCACCATTTTGGCTTCCTGTTTCTCTTTCTCCAATTCGGCTGTAGGTTCCAGCCAACTGGTGAACTTTTGTAAAGGACGCGACTGTAGCTTGGCACGAACATTCAGTTGCCTGAATGAGTCATCCTCGTTTTCAGTGTGTGTATGTGTGTCCTCTCCCTCCCACTTTAGAGTTTTCCTTTGCTTTCATTGCAATAATTTAAATAACAAAATCGCATTTAGTTTATGGTTCTAGACTTAATGGTGGGACATCCCGCCCTGCGGCAATCTCTAAGTGACTTCCCGCTGCTTTCCACGTGTTGGCCATACTGAAGAGCTCTCATTTGATTTAAAAGCTAAAGTAGATGTTTAAAAGAAACTCAATTACAAATTAATTTCAATTGAAGCCTGAGGAAATATTTACGTCCCTTTCAGCACAGGGATGACTCACTTGTACTTCACCGAAGTGTGACTTTTTAATTACAGAAAAGGAGTCGGTGAACCTTTTTAAGTAAATGATTTAGCAAATTTCAAACAACTGTCATTGACATTGACGGCTTAAAGTTAAGAAAGAAAACGTCAACGAACCTGCAACCCACTCCACCATTTCTAAGGTTATTCAAAACACACGCTCGATATTATTTGGGTTGGTTTTTATTTTTACTTTACGCTGTGGGTGTGGGTGTGCATGTGTGTGTGTGTTCTTGCCCCATTCCTCTTGCAAATTTGCCTAGGTTTCTGGTCTGTGGCATTCACTACGCAGTATTTATTAGACATTTTTCAAATACCTTAATGTGTTGTCGGGGAAAATGAAATTTTTTGATGGCAAAATAGGAAGAAAAGTTGACTTTGAAAATTTTGTTTAAATTTTTGTTTTTAATTTTGGAATAAATACCGAATTTTCGCCACTTTGGCCGGCTGCTGAAGGCAGAAAAATGGTTGGATCAGTGAAATTACAAACACATATAAGGGCCTTTATATGGAAAAGAACTATTATGATAGAGAGCCAGAATGCCAAGGCCATCAAAAGTAAAAAGGTTCCAAAAATAAATCCAACATGTTCAGAAAGCTAAAGATGCTGACTGAAGGCTCTAACTGGCTCTCTATAGACTAAGCAGCTACCTAACAAACCTACAATTAAGCAGATACTGAAAAGAGAATGAGGTGTACTTCATGCATCTAATAGAAAGACCCCCTCAGAACGTTTCCATTTATCTATTTAAATCACGTCTTACAACCAGTTTTCGTGCTGACCCTCCACAGCTAGCCGGCATAGTCCGCAAGCTGCATCATGAGCACTTCATATGGTTTCGACAAGGGGTTAAAACGTAAATATACTCCGGGAACAGGGAAAAGTGTACCGAAAGGACTTCTTAAATGGAGGTTCGCAGTGCGGACTTCTTTATTTACACTTTTGTTCCGGAACGGATTCTGTGGGTAACCCGTTTTACTTCGGCTTTGGAGCGCTCTGCATTTGGCTGCCTGGATCTTATTCATTACCAAAAAATATTTCTTGAAAATCTTCTGGGATTCCTCACTTACTACGTTAGCTACCACTTTGCCAAATGTAATTGTTCGATGCTCAAACTGTTTTATTTTGAACTCAGGACCTCGAAGACTGAACCTAAGAATGGCTACATCTTAGCGCGCACGAAGATCAAACATTCGCGGGAGAGAGCCACCAAATCACACTATAGAATGTAACCATAAGACTCAGCATTCAACAAGCTCTCTGGATGCGTGGAAAAATCGTTATCTTAGAACGTCGAAGTCGCGGTTTTAATGTATTATACCCGTTTGGAAAGGGTATTTTTTTTTTTTTTTTTTTTTTTTTTTTTTTTTTTTGGGGGGGGGGGGGGGGTTTTTTTTTTTTTTTTTTTTTTTTTTTTTTTAATTACTTTTTTTTTTTATTTGTATTTGTGGGGTTTTTAACATTGTCTATTTTTTACAATGCATTTTAGACCCAATTCAGATTTTTGGTTAAAAAAAAAGTGTTAGTCTGCTGGTGAACAAATTTGATAGAATTTTTAGGCAACAAAGTTATCAATATATTTTTGTTGGCGGAAGGTTTGAATTTTTGACAACAAACAGCTTAATATAAATAAGTACTGACTACTGGCTGTCTCTGGCCCAGCGGTTAGTGTGCTGGACTGCTGGGCGGGAGGTCGTGGGTTCGATCCTGCCTCTGAAAATCTAATAATAAAAGTTTTTTTTTTTCTTTAGAAAAATAGCTTTTACACATACGGTCACCTTCGCCAGCTATTCGCGACAGCTGTGAAGTAATCTAGCCTGAAAAGCAAATTCTCAAACTTTGCCCTCGGATTCGGCTTAAACTTAGGTCCCTTTCTCTTGTGCGATAAATTTAAGGCCACGCCAGAGATTGGAAGCTTCTTGGCCCCGGTGAGTTATAGCCAATTTTACATACTGACTACTAAATATTTATGACCGTCGTCACTAGCACCAACTGCTCTGAAATTCCCCTTGAATTTTCCTTAAGACTTTATTAGCCATTTAATGTTTGTTGTACGCCCGGAAAAGTTGCAAACATGATTGCGCATCATGCCCGTTCACCAGCACAATCCAACAAAAATAGTCGATTTTTTGTCATCGATTTATGCTGCTGAACACGCTCATTATGTTGATTTTTTATTACTTAATAATAAGTCATTAATAAAGATTTTAAAATTTTATCAACAGTTTTTAAACCGAATAACGATATTAGTTCAACAAATGTCTTAATACTACAAATCAACAGGTGTTAGATAAACAAACAAATTATTTTCAAAAAATTCATTTTTTTTTTACAGCCAAATTCAATTAAAGGCACGTATTTAAATTATATGGCAAAAAACAATATACTATTGTCAAAGAAAATGATGATTAATAGTGAGTCCAGCTTCCAGATTTTGAAATCACTTCAAAAATTCGTTTTTTCATTGATTTTGAAACTCTGAAGTAGGAATTTTGGCGCATTCATTGACTACAGCAATTCTGAGCTATTCCGCCGGCTAGAATTTGCTATGACCAGCATATACACGTCGTGCCAAGTTACCCTACATGTTCTCTATAGGATTTAGATCTGGGAAACGTGCTGGCCACTTCATAACATCGATCTGCTTCTCCTGAAACCAATTAACGCTGAGTCGTAATACATGTATGGCAGCGTTATCCCGCTGAAAAATGGTGTCTGAAGTAGATTGCTGATCCAAAATTTATTAATACGTCATCCAACATGGTAATATACTTTTCATATACGAGTTCATACGCCCATTCACTTTACATACGGGGGTCCTTCCATAGTAACTAAAACCAGCCCATATCATTAACAAACCTCCTCCAAAGTTCCGCTTAGTAGAAAAGGATTCGGGCTTCTTCAAATCGTGCCAGTAATAATTAAAACCATCTGGACCGTCAAGGTTGAATTTTTTCTCTGTATTCTTTTTCCATTGATCGGTCCATGACATGTGTTTTTCGGCAAACTCAATCTTGCAACTTTATGCGATTCCTTTAAAGCTGGCTTAGACTTCATTTTCTTCCAATTAGCCGATTACTTCCAGATAAAATTTGTTGTACACGACGCTTAGTAACGGGTAATTGTATCGTATTTACGACGCAGTTGCATTTTTTGTACGCCAGCCCGAATTATAGCGGATTTTACACGAGAAGAAATCTTTTGATTATTATTATTTGATCGATTTGTATTATATTTCTGCTTTAAATTGATTACATTATCCACTGCAGATGGAGATCTTTTCAATTTAATGGCAATTTGCCTATAAGACATGCCAGTATCCTTGTAAGCAAGGATTTTGGCTGTTTCTTCAGATGATAATATTTTTTCCTTTCCCATATCAATATTGAGGGAAATTTTCAATAGCATATAATTTGTATCTGTTTAAATTAAACACGTATACATAATCAAACTATCAAATTAAGAAAATGTTGCACCTTCTTCTTTCTTGAGGACTTGAAACACACTGCCTTTAATAGAATTTCGCATCAAAACGTTCACAAAGCTTTATCCTAAACTAACTGTTAACGCTCTCTTTAAGCTAAAAATAGAAATAGAGAGACCAATGTAAAAGGAAGAATAGGATTGGAATAATCATTTTTACAATAAATTTTAAGGTGACTAAACGATCTGAACGGGCGACGAGTCTGTTGTTTAATTCTGCGCAAACTAGTCTCTCAGCTATCGAGCTGAAACTAGGCTTACTTATTTTTATTGCACCCTGCTAATATATTGGAACTGACCGGATCGGATGACTATATCTAATATCTGCCATTGGTACTATCGGTTGAAAAATGGGTCTTAGTGAAAAAAACTTTTTTGGTTTTAATATTAACATTTCCAAACTCAGCGCTTATTAAGCTATATTATACGCGTTCACATAGATTTGCAAATTTTGGTCCAAGTCGGATGACAATATCTTAAGCTGCCATAGGAAAAATCGGCCGGAAAATGGGTCTCAGTGAGAAAAGCTTTTTCGTTTACAATGTTAGTGTCCCCAAAATTTGGCCAATGCTAATATTATATGCTTTCGCAATGATTTCAAAATTTAGTTCAAAATCGGATGATTATATCTTACAACTGTTTCATAGGAGCCATCTGTCGAAAAGGGTTTTTATTAAACAAATTTTTGATTTCTTCTTAATTTTTTCGTTCTTAAGCTCTGATAGTTCTAAACATTTGCAAGGTTATAAAAACTTAGGCAAAGAAAGTTAGCTTAAATTTATGTCTTATGAACGGAAAATAAGAACAAATCCAGGGCTGCAAACCGGTTCGGAGTCGAACCGCTCCCGAGTTGGAGACCCCGGGTTATTTGGAAAGTCAAAATTTTTCCCGCCCGAACCTGAATCTGAACTGGAGCAAAAATAGTCAAAAAGGGGTTCGCTTTAATTGTTAACTTTGCCATTTTCCAAATGCATAGATATAGCTGATTTTATTGGTGTTGGTACGTTTCAGCATAATGTTCTGAATAAACCCATATATGGTGCGAGTGACTAGCTCCTTTGCTAGAAGCTGAATGTTTATTAAGACATTGGTTTTTCCATTTTATACATTTTTGGTTTTACCCCAAGCAGCGTAATGCTTCTCGCCAACAACCTTATTACTACTTGGGCGTTGCTTAGTTTTTAGTTTGTAATTTCTATTTTTATGCGCTTCGGCTTGAGGCGACCACAGGTAGCGGTCTTTAAATGCACTGTTCATATATCTTTGAGCATATTGCAGAGGGCAAACAACTTGTATTTTTACATATTTTTCTCTTCGATAGTGGACTGTATTTTAAATGTGTATATTTCCATATAGGTTTTAAATTTTCTTGCTCAGATTCTTTTACATTTTGATATCTTAACATTTCGATTTAATTTAACATATATTTATTTATTTTTTGATTTACTTTTTTTTTGCTATTTGGAATTTACAATAAAAATGTTTTGTTCAGCCAATTTAAGTTATGCCATGTTTATTTAAAACAGTACATATAAGAAATTAGAAGTCATGGCCTTATTAATTAGGCTGGGAAATTCATTTTCTTATGCTCTGTTCGACTATTCTCAAATACTATGTTGAAAATATTTAGACTGTGAATTTTCAAATATATATGAATGAAATGTTTAATTTTTTTCCAGTTTATTGTAAACTAGGGTTTCTTTCGAGTTTCGGGCTATTATTTACACATTATTGGCACAGCTTCCAGTCCGATTTCTACTTACACGGGGGTGCCACAGAAACCTCTTCCAACCAAATTCCAACCGAATTCCAATTCTTAGGTGCGACAGAAATTTCTATTGGTTGGTTTCAAACCTCTAATGTTTTGTTAAGAGATTTTGCAAAGCTCTTTTCTCACTAGCGCCTTTTGTCGAAGTGGCGCCCTCTACAGCTAACGGATTAAGGGCTAGCGGATTGAGGGCTGGAAACTAATTTCTCATGTTTGGCGCCAAAAATTTTTTAATTTTGCATTATATTGGTGGAGAATGCGACTTTAAATTGAATTATTATTTATAAATGCATCATAAAACATATAACACAATCAAAAAATTTCAGTTAATCATTAAATTAACCCACATCCAAAAAAAAAGGAAATTTTTTGGCAAGAGATTCAGCCCTGTTTTTAGAGATGGAACATCAATAGGTACATCTGGTGTTCCAACAAGATTTTCTAATTAGAAAATGAAATCTCTAGAAGTTCTGTGGCACCAACGAATTTTTCGAGAGATTTACAAACCAACCGTAGGCCAAATCTCTAGAGATTTCTGTGGCACCCCCGACAATGTCGATACGGGTTGTCTCTTCTCGGTGTCTGTCTTTGATCCTCTACATATACAGTGTGACCATCATTTGATTGTCATACCTGACATTAAAATATCGAAACATTTTTACATAATGTCGGTCATTTTCAAATAATTTCAAAGACTGCATACAATTATTATTTCTTTTATATAAACCTTAGTTACCTTTTTAGTCCCCTTTTATGAACGCAACCCCAAAAGGTTTACGGGTTCGAACACCGGAGTGAACCACTTCCGATTTTTTTTGGAGATTTGCAGCCCTGAACAAAACCATGTCATACTTTTTTCTTAGAAGAATACTTATGTTCGCGTGGAATCAAATACAAATGCACAAAATATATTTTAGGCAAGAACAACTAAAAGCAATAGAAAGAGAAACTCGATTGTTTGTGTGAGTAAAAGGTAAAGGTAAAGGTAAAATTGGCTATACAGCCCCTCAAAGGAGCCAAGCCAAGCTTCTCACAATCTCTTGGCGTGTGTGCTTTAAATTTGTCGCTCAAGGGAAAGGGACCTACAGTTTAACGCCAAATCCGAACGGCAAAGTTTGAGTGCCGTCGTGAAAAGCGAATAGCAAGCGCTGACTATGCTTAAGCAAAATTGTTGATGCTTTTTAATTTGCCAGAGACAAGAGACAGAGAAAAGAGTCACTGATGATGTTGTTGTTGCAGGTCTGCACGCGCCAACAACAAAACCTTAGCTCCGAAAGAAAGAGAGGATAACAGGAGGAATTTATTGTTGCTTTATGTAGCCTTATGGCGCGCGTGCCCCGTATACGCGCCAGCTATTCCTTTGCGTCAAACAACATCGACTGAGTGGCTTGCTGAATGGGTTTGGGCACCCCTGGAGTAAAAGAATAAATAATTTTGGATGTTATCCAGGACGCCTGAGGGTTTTAAGAAATTAAAAAATAGACAGCAGACTGCTTTCGCTAGCTATGGCGTTAATGAACTAAAGCGAATCGAGCCCTTTTTGCCGCTTTTCGTTTCGAAAAGATCTCGGATAAGGTTCGCTTCAGACTTGTATCCCATATTTTGGGAATTTTCTTATCTGCAGGAATAGTACCGAACTGAAAGACCATACTATCAGACCATCTTCATACCGCATTTTACCCCGGGTTTTTTTTTAATTCTCGATAACGAAATGGTTTGGAAAATGTGGCATATCAACCGTACCGCCTCTTCCCACCCCGATCGAACATGAACAGCCGGGCCTGTGGGTAGCTTTTATATACCTTAGTCATTAATATGCTGTTCTTTCTTGGAAAATTGTCGTACTTTGCAAATAACATGTATACTTTATATCAACGTTGGGCACTTAGTGGCCCGTGGC
>JAEIFU010002244.1:0-47783 GCA_018904235.1 Lordiphosa stackelbergi
AACCTATTCTTCACACACATTCTTTTCTATTTTCCAGGCTCTAGCTGACTTACGTCATGCCAAATGGTTCCAGGCACGAGCCACTGGCCTGCAGTCTTGCGTCATGGTCATACGCATATTGCGTGATCTATGCCAGCGCACCTCCTCCTGGCAGTCCTTGCCCCAATGGTCTCTGGAACTGCTGGTGGAGAAGGTTATCTCATCGGCCGGATTTCCCATCTCACCCGGTGATTGCATGCGTCGTATTATGGAGGCTTTATCCTCAGGTTTTCTCATCAATGGTCCCGGATTGCTTGATCCTTGCGAGAAAGATCCAACTGATGCTTTGATAGAGCTAACCAAACAGGAACGTGAAGATCTCACTGTGTCGGCACAGTTGTTCCTGCGCTATATTGCTTTCCGACAGATATACAAAGTTCTGGGCATGGAGCAGCTGCCGGCCATGAAGTTTCCCATGCGTCCGTGGCGCATCAATCGTAAGCGACGTCGTTCATCGGGCAAGGCAGGCACTGCCGGCGGCGAGGCCGAAGCAGCTGACATTGACGAGACCGGTTCGGATGAGAAAGTGGCCAAAAAGGATGGTCCCAGCGTCGCCACTGGCGTGGCCGCCTAAGTTAAGCGGCATATAGGAATTATATACGTAGTCGGCAAACTAATTATAACATTTTTCTCAATTTAAATGCGTCCTTGGAACGCCAACTAATAACTATGAAAACTATTTCAATCTCTCTACACGAGTATTCAGCAACTAATTGCGGCGCATTGTCATCATGTCCAACATGCTGCCCCCCACCCAAACAACCCCAAACCAAACACAACTTCAACTTACAAAATATTAAACAAAACAACAACAACAAAAATGGAAATTGTAATTTTTTCCAGAAAATTTGCTGAACAAAAAGCAGAAAGTATTTGGTTTTAGATGTGGATGCATAGGAGCTCAATGGCCTCCACCACACACACACACGTTTCAAATTATGATACATGAATATATATTATAAACACATTATGAAACCGAAAACAAATTTTAATAAAACATACAATGAACAAATATAGACTTTTTTTTTTTGTTTTGTCAAGTTTTAAGTTTAAATGTAATCAACAAGTAGACGGTGTAACAACCTTACTCTTGCGAATTGCTTCTATTTTATTAGGCATGGATATTAACTTGAGATAAGTATCATCAGTGATATTGTTCCAGGCTTTCTGACAAAAGGGTGCTTTCCGGCCTCTCGTTTAAGATCACCACAAAGGTTTTTTATTGGACTCAAGTCAAACTCAAACAAAGTGGGTAATCAAGCTATAGTCATGTATATGTACACTAGACTGAAAATAATCATATGGGATTTTTTTTTTGGAAATGTTCTGTTCCTCATTTCAAAGTTTGTAAAAAATTTCTCCAGACCGATCTAAAAAAATTCAAAATTTCTAAGGTGTAATACTGGCGTCGTGGCCTTAAAGTTGCCCCTCACATTAAATTTCAATTTCCTCTATTCTGAACATCCAGATAAAGCTTTCTTCTTTTTCAGCTGTTTACACAACGGCTAACCTTTAAGATGCCATGAAAAAGAATTTTCACATTGTTGTCCGGCGTTAAATGTGCGGTCCTTTCTCTCTTGTAAAAAAATCTGTTGTTAAAAATATGTTTATGCAAATGTTGGATATAAAAGTGGGATAAAGAGGCTTCGAACAGCATTTATTTGATTGGCGCCTGGCGGGCAGGGCTGAATTCAGCAAAGCTATCTAGAAAAGATGTCTTTATGGTTCTTCTACATAACTAAGAGGATGCAAATACTCATAAGGGGGGGGTCAGCCTAAACCTGACTATCCTTCAAATTGATGGTTCTTCAAGTCATTTGGGCTTACCAGGAAACTTAGGAAGAAATGTGTGCAGAAGCTCAGAAAAGAATGGTGGTCGCGGTAAAGAGTTGTACTGCAACAGAGAAAGGAATTTTATGGACTGTTTATTTACTGAAAAGCCTCAAAGTTGTGAATGATGTCGGAGAAATAGGCGTGAAACTAGAAACTGAGGACTTCAATAAGCTCTTTACAAAACTCGATGCGCCACCACGTTTCGAGCCTTCACTGCCTCGCCACTGCCACTTGTCGTAAGTAACAATGCCTTTTTATTGTTTATTTTCAAGTTCATTTAAATTAAAGTCTATCGCAGAAACTTCACTTTTATTTTTTATGCGAAAATTAAAGTGGAAAAAGACTTTGTATTTCCTTGGTCAAAATGAATTATAAAACATGTTTTAAACTTTAAAGGTAAATAAATGTACCACGGATTCTACAAGCGCTTTTGTTACTCTAGAACGCTTACAAAACGTGTATTTTTATATAAAATTGTTTGCCGGGCTGTTCCATTTTTTTAATGGACACTCAACTTTGTGCGAGCGAAGGCGCGATTTTCGTCGCCACCAAAAATAGCTCATACTGCAAAACCAATGTATGGCCGTTCGGCATCTTAGAGATTATATTGGTCGTTGGTGGGCCATATTTATGGGGAAATTTTCTTTATTTCCTTGATATATATATACACAATTTGTGACAATATTTTCTTAAATAGGGCGAAAAATAAAATTTTTATTCATCTGGTTTCTGCATAGATTGTGAGCATCCAAGTCTGCCGGGGTCGACCTCTCTACCGGCTGCCTTGTGGGTTCCATTGTAGAGCCATCTTCGCAATGTTTTATCTTCCCTCCGTAAGGTGTGCCCAATCAACTTTAATTTTCGTCTCTTTATCTTAGTTGCCAAGTGTTCGTTTCCAGTGAGAGGCTAAAATATGCGGCAAATTATTCTCAGACACTTGTTCACAAAGGTTTGTAGTTTCCCGCTTACATAATCAGAGACCAGCCAGGTTTCTGAGTAACACCGACTTTATGCTGGTACTAAAGATGCGAAGTTGCGTTTTCAGCGATATGAAGCGGGAGCGCCACATCCGGTGTAGCTTTCGAAAGGCATTTCTGGCTTTGGAAATGCTATCATTGCACCGCCATCTTTCGCAATGACACTTCCCAGATAGCAGAATTTTTCGACATCCTCAATGTTTACGAGACTGACATTAACTGCCATGCTTAGGGGGGTCATATTGAGAGTTTGCGTCCGCAACAGCTTAGTCTTCGAGATATTGATTTTGAGGCCTGCTAAGCTTCGCTGAGACCCCGTCCAGTGTATGAGTCATAAAGCAGATGTCGTCCGCGTAGTCCAGATCACATAGAGTTTGGTTGATTCTCCACTGGATACCGTCCCGCGCCTCGTTATTCCTTGCCGCATGCCGTTGTTGACGGCAAAGCGGGCGCTGTTACTGCCATTCCAGCGAATGGTGAGACTTGCGTCTTATATAACGCCATTATGAGCTTTATGATACCATCCGGGATACCGCAGTTATGAATAGAGCTCCATTTGACCTCCCTTTTGATGGTGTCAAATGCTCGCTCGAAATCGACAAACAGTTAGTAGAGTGGACACCTCCATTCCGTGGACTGCTCCACTATTATGCGCAAGGTGTTAATATGGTCATCTAGGGAATGACCTCTAGAACAGGCGTGCCCAGGCGCGTATACGACCCACGTGCGCCGTAAGCCATTTGGGTGCTCTGCTCTCTTTCTTTCTTTTCTAATATTTTTTTGTTGGCGAGTGCAGACCTGCAACGCCAACATAATATATTTCTTTCTCCACCCAAAACAAAAACAATGCTTATGGGTAGTCAGCGCTTGACTTGCTCGCAGTGGCCGAACGCTTTTCGCTATTCACGGCGGCACACACACTTACACAATCAAAAATCGCGTTTCTCTTTCTATTTCTTGTAGTTGTTTTTGCTTAAAATATATTTTGTGCATTTGTATTTGATTCACAAGCGACACCATACTGCTCAGTTGGGAAACAAAGATCTTTACTAAATAATAAATTTTCATACTCTTCAGCGAATTTGTTGCATATTATCGCCGCAATTGCTCACACTTGACTGTTAATTCCAAAATATATTTAAAATACATTTTTTTTATTCCTACCTCAGACCGACTAATAGTTACAGAACAGCCCTCGTACATAATACCTTTTCTAAAAACTCTGTAAGCACTTGAGCAAGGTATCCCTTAGTTTAAGCCGCGTGGTGGGCTTTCCTCCGCATATTATATGCGTCTCGTTGTCCTCAAACTTAATGGTGGTATCCTCGTTCACCAGCTGCAGGGTTAAACTGCCGCCCGTGCGATCCAGCTTAATGTTGGAGAAGCCATCCTGCGTTAAACGTTTCATAAGCGATTCCACATCAATGCTGCCATACTCATATTTCACATTCTTGAGCACATCCTCTTTGGTGGGGACAGGAGCACTAGCCCCATTAGCAGGCTCATCCTTAACACTGTCCGCACAGGGCTGTATACAATGGACTTTATCCTTAACCTGCAACACACCGGTAAGAGTGGACAGGGTCACTCCAGTGGCCACCTCGCGTGGCAATATCTTTTGGGCCAACTCGGAGGTGATGTAAATACGATCCAGCTTGCGCTTAAGAGGCAAACGTATAATCTCCCCGCATTTGAAGGTGATAATCTTTTTGTCTGGCTGTTCGATAAATAAATTTGGGGCCGAGGGATGTGGCTTGGTGTAGGCCTCGGGTATGACCAAAACATTGGGCTTGAGCTCTTTGATGAGCTTGTTGGCCTGCTGATAGTTCAAAGAGGTGTCAATGGGACAGTAGAAGGCCTTCATGGCTAGAGGCTGAAAGGGAGCCAATACTTGTAGATAAGGGAAATCGGGCTCGGTGAATATAATTGAATTATTGGGATTGTTGCCCCACATTTCGATGAAGTGGACAGCATCGCCAAAGCGTAAACTGGGATGACCACAGAAAACCACGCAGGGCTAAAAATAAAAAAACTTTGGTTAATAAATCAAGCTTAGAAGAGCGAGCAACTCACCTGTCTGAAATCCTTGCTAAAACCCTCGGAGAACACATGATTATAATGCTTCAGCTTGTTGTTGCGCAGATAGAAGGCATGCGGAAAGGGATCATCCGGCAGATAGACCTTATTCTGCTTGGCCGAACTCAACCACTCGGCCAGAATATTGGAATAGGCCAACGAACTGTCCGCCACGGGTGAAATAAAGAACATGGGCACATTGTTTAGACCCGCATTTTCCAGATTCTGTGTCAGACACTCGAATAAATCATACACCACACCCGAGGGATAACAGGGTATCAAAGCGGAACCATTATTTCGTATGGTCAAGGCCACATTCATGCAAAGTTCACCCAATTTGGTATCCGGATTGACTGTGGGTGCCTGGGTTAGGCCGGTCATGATCAAAACATCCGCATGCTTCAAGGCCGACTGATTAATGGGACGCGGATGTGTGGTCAGTGTGGAAGAACCACTCACATAGCAAATCTTCTCATGCGCTGTGCTCAACACCCAATTGCTAGAGCCCAAACAGTAGCCCGAGCTAACTGGAGTGGCTATAAAGGCACCCAATATGTCCAGTTTCTCATCATAACCCATTATAGTGACCTTGGAAAGGCTTCCCTGAACATCCTTGAGGCTAAATATGGTACGCCATTTCTTGGCCCTAAAGGCCTCACTCAAGGGGCTGGGCAACAAGTGCAGCTTGTCCTTCCACAAACGCGCTGTGCAGGCTTTGGGTGACACCTCAATATAGTCCACCAGCTCTTCCAGGAAAAAGCGTCCTATCTGCAGTGTGGGCTCTGTGGCATACACCTTGCCCTTGAATCCTGTATTCTCCGTGATGTACGGCAAAGCCAACATATTTAGATAATTGGATATCAAAATCACATCCACCTCACTGAAATCCAACATTTTATCCATGGGCAAATTGAACTCGGGGGTAGAGTCTACAAATACCCGGCCACAGCATTCCTTCAACTCGCCATCCAGTTGTGGATCATGATCCCGGCTGGGTATAAAATTGGGCAGGTTGGATAACTTGAGACTCTGTACAAATGGCAGGGGTAGAAAGTTTAGAACCGTTTGCTCTGTGAGACCACAATCCAGCATAATACGCAGACCCTTAAAGGTAATGATGTAGCAGGGTTTGGCCAGGTCGCCGCTGAGGCAATACTGCAAATCACAGATTATGACAGAAAGATGATTTGCCAAATTCCTTGAAAGCTGATAAGCTGATATTAGTCTTACCAAACGCATCTTTGAATTGGTGCGGGAATGGCCAAGTTATGGAGTGATAAAGCCAACTGATTAAAAACGTAGCAATATATAAACAGAAAGCGGTTCGCTAGTGAATCAGTTCAACTGGTTCATTTTAATGGTTCCACTTGTACGCTACGCGGAAGGGTACATGGATTTTTAAGAAGAAGTTAAGAAGCAGGAAAATTGCTGGACTTTGCCTGTGGCTTATTGTATTTTAGAGTGAAGCAAACAATTTTAATAAACAAATATTAAAATATTATGGGGGAATAATAAATTTTTTAATATTTTTTATAATTTTAGGTTAAAAAAAATAAATATCTGCCAAAAGTTTTCTAAGTATCAAAATTTTTTTTGCTCGCAGTTTGGTTCAAATATAATTTTCAACATTTTTAACGATCGACCTTGTAAATTTTTAGTCACTATTTAACGATAGACAAAAGACTCGCCTTGACTTAAAAGCAGCTCGAAAGAGAATGAACAGAAGGACATAGATCTAGAAGGCCAATTGCATGGTACGGCATCGCAGAATAAATATACATGACTTAATTACACGATTTTATACTAGTAAAAACTTTAAACCCAGAAACCACTTAATTTTCAGCTGGCCGAACATAACTCAAGCAAATCTTAACCGATCGATCGGAAATTTTGTCAGTAAATCGGGAAATACCTATGCTATCGATCCTCTCGTAGGATTTTTTTCTCGATATTTTTTTTTTTTAATTTTTTAAGACTTTTTTTTGATAACAAAAAAATCGAAAACCATTTCGAGTAAATGTATCACACTATAATACCCCAATCACAAATTTCCGATTGGCTCTTCCATTTCCAAAAAAATTCTGAAAATCCACTTTTTTTTTGAGCTAACCAAACGTGTTAGGCATTCTATATCTTCCACTATTTCATCCTGCTGCTTCCTGTAAGCCCTTCAATATATTGATTATGTTATCAAGGGTAGCATGGGGGTGCAGTGCTAGATGATCCGATGAGCAAAATCAGAAAGTTGTTTTTTAAATAACTTTTTAATCTATTCAGAAAGTTATTTAATTCCTTGTTACATGGAAAAAACACACAAATTTTAAGTATCAATTATAAAAGAACATTTAAAACACCAAATAATATTTTCACATTAAGTCTTCATAGTTCGCTATCCATCGATTTCGCGATATTTTCCGAATATTTGGGGCTGCAAAGAAGGCTTTTCGAAATCATTTGCCATCAAACTAGAAAACTATAATCGACCTCGAAATAATTTTTGTTTTGGTCCATCGAAGTCAATTTATTTTTATATTTTAGTTAAAAAAGGTGTCGAAAAAACGTTTCCGCGGCCTTTGCAATAAAATTTTGCGGAAGTTATGAATTGGAATTGGAATAATGAAAATCACTAAGCTCAAGGGATAGATTAAATAGCTTGAGGAGGGGATCGCAGAGGAAGTCAGCACAATATTTAAGGACACAGCCTGTCTGGTCCAGCTGAAAATGATGGCTTAAGTGTTTTTAAATTATATCATGATCAATTCATGGCGGGAGAATCATTTAGAGCAGAGATGGGATATTATAAATAAATAATTATTAGAGCGTCGCGACGCGCCTTTTTGCATTGTGTGCATTTAGAGCAACTGACTAAGGTGAGGGTAATTTAGAGAAACAACATTTGGTTTCGTTTTTTCTTGATTTCTTCTTTAAATTATATTATGTTAATAAATTATAAAAAAATGCGTTTCCTTATATGGAACGCAAATTTTTAAAAATTTTCATTTCCTTTTTCCATTCAAAAGCTTAAAAATTGTTTGCAATTTTAATTTTGTTTTGAAAACGGAACCAGTTCCATCCATTTGGTATCTGCAGCCGCATCACCTTCCCAACGATGTGGCAACTCTGCCACTTTATTTACATTTCCCTTCAATTTTGTTTAAAAAACATGTCGCAGCAAATTAGAGTCTTGCAGTGTGCCGAATGTCATATTTATCAGGTGGGTTTTATATATACCTTTCTCCCAAGTTTCCTTCAATCCTTAAACCTTTTTTCTCAGGTGGACATAGTCAAAAAGGCCAATAAATGGGAGTGCAAAATTTGCCGCCAAAAGCAAACGCTTCAAAAAGAGTTCTTTCGAGGATCTGGTGCACAATGCCGGGCCAAGGTGCAGCAATTGAATATGGAACAAGGTCAAAAACAATTCACCATTGACGAACAGCAGCAGGAAAACAGCTTTCCCCCTGAGAATCAGAATCGAACCAGTAAGTGGGCCAGCTATGTGGATGAACCAATAGACCAGAAGCCTACAAAACGTAAGGAACAGACAACTGATGTGTCCCCTGAAGTATTAGAGTTGGAACAACGTTGGGGCTCCCCAGGCCGACGAAACGACGCTGTGGACACCAAACGATTTCGCCCAAATGACGCTGTTTCCGCCAAGACGACTGGTTCCAAATGGGAAAAGTTTTTGTAAGACATTAAATAAATATTAAAGTACTTTATACTTCCTTAGTTAAGCTCCCAAATAAGATTTCACACTTTCAACACTTCGTTGCCGGCTTTTCGGATTATAATGCTTGAATCAGGGTGCTGATTTTTCCTTTAACTGGTTAAGACAAAGTGAGTTTCTCTACGGCTTTTTGTTAAAGAGAATATAAGGCTAAAAATGAATACGGCGTTTCAACGTGTCCACTTAGTTTGGGAACCAAGCATTCAAAGCTCGCATTTCCGTCCTTTGGAGGTGCCATTCTTTTCTTTAAAAGCTGGGGCCTTCAGATGAAAACTACTTTTCAAGTGCTGAGCTGGGAGTATTAGGGGAAGGAGGCGGAAACTATTTTCACAAACTAAATGGCAATCCGAACGTCAATAGTTAATTTAAACTTAAAAAATTAAGCTATATTACTTTCTAGTAACAACGGCAGCGAAGCAACGGTAAATTTCTAAACACTTATTTTATTTCTTTAATGCATTGCATTTATTTTAGGAGTTTACTGTAGGTAAATTGGTTTTGGAAAAACATTTTTCAAACTAATTTTCTCAGATGTCCCTAAAACTCATTAATATAAATTTGTACACATGTTAAGGGAAACGTTTTACCGTATATTAACATTTTTTATTTGTAAAAATTATAATTCTGAAAGCTGCTTCAGCTGTTCTTCAGAATCTACTCCAAAAGGTACTTTTGTTGACTACAATATCTTGTCGATTACTGAGACACCAACAATTCACTTCGACAATAAATAAAACAACTGATAAATTGTCGAAGGGGATCTGCAAATTATGAAACTTGTCTTATAATTTGTAAGTACCTTTAAAATTGAGCACGCAATGAAAAAAGTTAAACAAAGAAACTTAAAACAAAACTACAATTTGTATTTGTAGAGCTCGTGGACAAACAAGTGGAGGGGATCAAAGTGGGGGAGCCGCAACCATTTCTATAGAATCTGCCCAAATAAATGCATTCCGATACCGGCAGCTGCATTTTGTCGGAGAATATCAGGGGGCACTCCGATGTTGTTGTATCGGCTCCTGTGGATGAGAGTAATAGTACGCATACGTTGTTGGGATAATAGTTAGAAGAAAAGGAAAGTTTTGGAAAAAGAAGAAAAAAAATGGGGTGTGAGTAGAGTGGGAGGTTAGAAAGAGTTGTCATCTGAGTCTTCCAGATCTAGTCCAAGGAATATGGCTGCTTGGATAGGTTCAGTCCAGAGATGAAGAGGCGTCAAGAGTGTCGGGTCGGCTGGACAGTCGAAGAGGTGCTTCGTGTCGTGCGGGGATTGTCCACATTTGAGACATGTGTCTGTCATGGTCGGGTTTATCCTCGCTAAATAGCTGTTTAGTGACGCCGAGTATCCTGATCTGAGCTGAGCCAATGTTGTCCGTGTACTGCTTGGCTGGAGGTTTTCTCATCATTGCTGAGGGGGTGGCCTTCCTTCAGGACAACATTTGGTTGGAATTTGTCCTCCGTCCACAGTGACATTGAGCTGAGTGTTCAATATCTTGGTCGAAGTTGTGAAAATAGTTGAGCTGGATTTCCCAGGGGAGAGAGACGAGTTTCTACCAGCCAGGAATGCCGAGACTGTTGGGAGTAGGGTTGTCGAATGTTTGAAAAATATCTATATCGATATTTTTGGCGATATTGAAAAAGTATCATTTCGATATAAATATTTTGGTTTCAAAAACATCGATATTATCGATATTTTCGATATTTTTTCAATAAAAGCCCGTATCTTAACAAGGAACAGGTCCATTAGGGTAATTTAGGCGTCATTTAACGCGTAATAAGAACTACAATCTGACTCCGCAAAAAAATATAGACTTAATGTATATATTTATTAAATTAACAAAGATATTTATTTTTATTTTATATATAACATAAAGAACTTCTAAAAACTTAGCATGCATTTAAATTTATGGAACAAATGTAGTGTTTACTTTTTTTAATTCATCATCTTTCAAACTAGAGCATTCGAACTACTAAGCATACACAAAAACTTATTCAGTTAAATCCTCAATCTTAAAACTTCTGATTTAATCAATAATTGTTAGACAGAGATTTTAGGAAGATGCGTTGAGTTATGTGCTCATCGGTCATTCGGCTTCTGGTGTCAGAAACCACACTTTTTTATAGCCGATGCCAATCGTTCCGATGGCACGGAACTTCCCGGTGTAATAAGATATCAACTGGCAATGCGTCAATATCTGCAATCCAGAACAAAGGTTTCCGTTCCAGGGCAAACAACGGTAAATTAAAATACAGATCCAATAATTTATTCCCCTGTCCAGGTTCGCCACTTTGGTTCTTCAATACCAAATAATTCTACAGCTTCCATCAACAAACTTGATATGTAGACTGCGGTGTGAGACTACAAAAAATGAAGACAATACAATTGTATTTCAAAAATGCATTTATTAGGAAGTTAATTAAAAATAGGTTTAACATATCGTATAATTGTAAACGATAAAAATTTTCTGTTTTATAATTGAGGAGTTTATAAATTTAGTTTATATTTTAATTTGGGGTGATCGAGCTAGGCCTCTTACCTGATCCATCAAACGGCTTGAAGACAAAGAGAATTAATTGTATGCAAACACGTCAAATAGGCTCCGTTAGAGTTTGGTAATGGTAACGGCATCGCAGGTGAATGCAAAACTATAGATTTGCTGAAAGCCTATTTCACTTTATTCTTACAATTATCATACTTTTCTTTAATCAATTTGTTACCTGTAAATAAAGAAGAGATTAAAAATTTTAATGATTTTACATATTACCCAAATAAAACACCTCATCGTTGGCAAGTGGAGGTGGGGATGGATAGATGGATATACTAATTAAAAATACACACCTTTGAGTGACTTGGCATTTCATACAAGGGCACGCATTTGCTCATAAGGTACACAAACCCTTCCTTTTCCACACAGCGGACAGGAAGATTGTCCTTGCATATCAAACGTAACACAGCTTTCGATATTTCATTTGATTTACGTCCATTATCTGCAAAGACACACGTACATTATTTGTTAAAAATTCAATTACACTGTGCGACAAATTTCAACTTTTTTCGATATGCGGATTCGATAGTGCTACCCGAACTGAGTAAATACCTGTTAAGCTTTTAGAGCAAACATTACTCATTTTACTTGTTGTTATCCATGATTTAAGAAAAAATGATTTTTTGAAAAATTTTTGAAAATTTTGGTTGGCACACCCAATTTCAAAAACTTTGAGGGTCCATAAAAAAAGTGCTTCCAATCTAGCCAAACGCTGATAGGGATTTACTCAGTTCGGGTAGCACTATCGATTCCGCATAGTGGTTCTTGGTAGTTTTTTTGACTGTTGCACAGTGTTATTTAGTTTCCATATTTACCTTTGAAGGCTCCCATATTCTTTATCGCATCCACTATTTTATAAAAATGCATGACTAGCCGCCAATTCCACACACGGAGAACACAAATTTCCAGAATTAAAAATGATATACATATACTTACATTTGCCCTTGATAAGTTGCATTTCTGCCAAGCATCTCCATGCTTTTAAGTGCACCTTTATATTTGTTGAGTTGCCACTGGTCTTTACAACTTTATTGCACTGCGATTTCTGTGCATCAACCTTAATAAAATAACTTTTAAACATTTTGCCTTAAATGTCCAGCGCACACGAAACAGTTATTCACAAACGTGTGACCGAACGCTAAAACAAAAATATCCCCGAAAAATATCACAAAAAAATATTCGATATCCGATATATCGCCTCCGAAAAATATTCGATAATGATATTCTTCATTTTGGGCATAAATATCGATATTTCGATATATCGATAATATTTCCGACAACCCTAGTTGGGAGGAAATCCCTATCCGATCCTAGGATGGTTTCAGTTCCGGAGGTGGTGTTGGCATTCCAGCAACGTAGAAGTTGAAAAGGAGTGGGGAGAGGACTCCACCTTGGGGGACTCCTTGCTTCAACTTTCTGTAGATGGATTTTGCATTACGGAACTCAAAAAGGCCTGCCGACCTGTCATGTAATTTGTTACCCACCGCTTAAGTGTGTTCGGGAGCGCTGTGCCTTCGATGTCCTGGAGTAGGATGGCGTGATTAACAGTGTCGAAGGCTTTTGACAGGTCTAGTGCAAACAGCACAGTGCGTTTGTGGGGGCTAGGAGAATTGGGGCTCTCCCGTTGATATGGTTGGTGTGCCAATTGCCCCATGTATGCACACCACCCAAGTCCCACCACCCCCACCCCCCCCACCCCCCACCCCAAAAAACCCAACCCCTTTTGTTCTCCCTATCCCCTTTTTTTTGTGTGTTTTCCTCCCTCCTTTTTTTTTTTTTTCTCCTTCCCCCCCCCCCCCCTTTCTTTTTTTTTTTACCTACGGTTGTTTTTTCATTTTTTTTTTCTTGTTGTTGTGGTTTTGAATATTAGCTCCATAATATTTTTTTTTGTTGGTAACCCAGCCCAATAAAAAATTAAAGTGCATATTTTTTTATTTTATCCCCCATACTTATATTTCAATTAAATTAACAATTGATTTTGTTTTATTAATTGAATTTCCCCCATTTACTTCCTTTTTATTTTTTTAAAATTTTTTTTTTTTTTGGATTTTAACGCCATTTTTGGGTTTTTTTTGTAGGAAGGAAAGGGTATTGTTAATATACGTGGGTTTAAATTGCGATTGGGTACTAGTTTGGAATTTTTATAAAATTTTTTGTTTTTAGAACAGAGGAAGAACGTTTATCCCTTTCTTTTATTGAAAACTGTCTACTTCAGAGTCAACATTTGTCAATGGAACAAGCCAACATTCACATTTCGAACAATGGCTATAACTTACAACAAAATCCTTAATAAAAATGCTAAGCTTTGTCTTTTCCCAAAACCAAGGAGCAACGCTGGCAGGTCTCCTCCACATCTCGATGTAAACCAAAACGACGGCAACGCGGACACAGGCAGTTGTTCAATTGGGTCAGGCTTACTTTCGCCTCATCCTTAGCTAACACAGTTTGTAAGTTGACTTCGCCCACTTGCAGTATCTCACACAGTTCGGAGCTTTGGCTGGATTTGCCCATGGTAATGGGCTGTAGTTGTGTAAGCAAATCTAGTTGCTCCGCAGAGCCACATTGAATATCCACCGCCAGTTGCCAAGTGTTGACTTCACCTGCCTGCTGATTCAGCAAACGTTTAATATCCAAGGCAGCATTTATCACCTGTTTGGCTTTTGGATCATGCCAGTTTGCCTCAGCTTGAACTGTGTGCTCATGGAAGGCTCGTCCTTGGTGATCATAATGGCTCCAGCTTTCCTCCACCAGAAAAGGAGCTATGGGCCACAAAGCTTTGCATAGATGAACATAACATTGGCTGAGAGTGTAACGTATGGCCTGCAATTCGGTATCCTGGCCACAATATAAACGATCCTTGATCGAATGAACATAAATGGAGGACACTTGATTGGCAATAAAGTGTTGTATGACGGCTACCACGCGATTGTACTCATAGGCCAAATACAGCCTTTCGATCTAAATAAAAAGGAGAGTTTTAGAAGAGTTTTTGGTTTCAGAATTGCCACTGACCTCCGCTTGGAAATCCCACAAACTGCTCAAGAGATATTTGTTAAGGAAACTTGAATCCTGCTGAGTATCCAAATTCTCTGCCTTCGTTTGACCAATTACCCCATTCAGATAGCGTAAAGTGCCACGCACTTTACTCAGATTCTCCGCCGATTGTTGCATCAATTTATCACTGACCGTAATGGCCATGTGCTGGGTGCCATGTGAGGCCACCCACCAGCGTAAAACATCGGTGCCATATTTTTGTGTAATCTGTTTGGGTGATATAACATTGCCCAAAGATTTGGACATTTTGTGTCCCTTTTCATCTACGGTAAAGCCATGCACAAACAGGGATCTGGAAAAGACAAAGTGGTTAAAGTAAATGATTAAACCAGAAGCTAAGCAACTCACCTGTAAGGAGCACATTGCCGTGCGGCTATGCTGGTCAGCAAAGAGGATTGAAACCAGCCTGTAAATTGATCATAACCCTCCAGATAGAGATCAGCCACTTGTGGTTCTTTCAGCACGCCAGACCAAGTGCTGCCCGAATCAAACCAAATATCAAAGATATCCTGACCCTTGATCAAATCCTTAACCTCACAGTCCAAATCTTTGACCATTTGCTCGGGTAATAAATCCTCCAACGTTTCCGACCACCAAAAGTCCATAGAACCTTCGCTAATCAAGCGTTTACACAGATGCTCAATCAGAGCCTTGGTTAAAACCATTTGGTTAGTATCCTTGCGATAGATTACAGGTATGGGCACACCCCAGGCACGCTGTCTGGAGATACACCAGTAGGGACGCTTTTGCAGCTGTTTGAGCAAAGCCTTTTTGCTGGCCTCGGCATTTACACGCGGATAAATCTCCACCTGTTCCAAGGCGGCAGCAGCTGGGGCCTTTAATTGTTCCGTATTGATGAACCACTGTTCACTGGCCCGTATTATTACGGGCTGTTTGGTGCGCCAGTCTATGGGATATGAGTGAGTCATTTGAGAGGAGTGTATCACATCGGAGGCTAGTTGCTTTAACACCAATTGATTGCCCTGCTCCAGTACAGCGTGTCCTCTAAGAAAGTCGGGGGCTTCTTTGGTATAAATGCCCTCCTCATCTACATAGCACTTGACAGGGATTTTGTGGCTTAAACTAATCAAAAAGTCGTCGGGTCCATGAGCCGGAGCAGTGTGTACCAGGCCTGTCCCCTTGCTATCTTGTACATGTTCCGCCTCAATGAAGGGCAGGTTAGTCTCTTGTGGGTCCAAGGGATGTTGATAACTTAAATGGTTAAGGGAGCTACCCTTTAGTCTTTCAACCACCTCGCACTGCAGTTGTGTATTTGCTTCAAAGTCGCTGATCAAAGCAGAGGCCATTAGATACATTTCCTGGGGATTGTGATTGGTTAAGCGTACCACCACATACTCCAGTTTAGCATTATAGCAAATGGCCTGATTGCTGGGCAAGGTCCAGGGAGTGGTGGTCCAAACCAAGGCATACAATTTTTGGTCTTTGTCCCCTCCATTTACAGCAAATCTTAAATAAACCGAAGGACTTAGGTGTTCAGCATCATACTCCAGTTCAGCCTCTGCCAGTGCGGTTCTGGAAGAGGGTGACCAATACACCGGCTTCAGATCTCTGTACACCAAACCTTTCTCATACAAATTGTAGAACATTTGCATTTGGTTTACCACAAATTCCGGTTGAAAGGTCATATAAATGTCATCCTTTTTCCAATTGGCCAATATTCCCCAGCTGCGAAACTCTTCCTTTTGTGACTCTATGGCCTCCAAAGCAAATTTGCGTGCTAAAATGTTTCAAACAGTTTAGAGATTCATTCAAAACCTCTCCCTCATAAACTCACACTTTTGTCTTATGTCTAAAGCATTTTGCCTGTGTCCAGCATTTGCATTTGTGGCCTTCAGCTCAATGGGCAAACCATGACAATCCCATCCAGGTATGTAGTTAACCTGCTGACCATGACTCACTCTTTGACGCAATGTTATATCCTTGAGTATTTTGTTGACTGCATGTCCCATATGCAGCTGTCCATTGGCATAGGGCGGACCATCGTGTAGCACAAAAGTGGGTTTGCGCTTAAACTGCTCCTGATACTCATAGGCATTGGCTATCTGGTTCTACAAAGGCATGTTGGTAAGTTTATTGAGTTTCTTGAGGGGATTACATTTACCATTTACCTCCAAAATTTGCCTTTCCTGTTCCTCCCTTTTGACCGCACTGAGACGATTGGGAAACTTTGTTTTGGGTAAATTAATGGTGTCTGTGTATTTCTTGACATCCTTTTTGACCGCTTTCACAGAATATAAGCGTAATCCAGGGCGAAAATAAAATATACGCAACATTATGCAGGGCCAAGGGGAAAGAAGAAGACGTAACAGCTGGCTGCAAGAAAAGTCAGCTGTTCGAATAAGACCCATTCACACAGTGGACACATTTACACTGGCTGTTTATTCTTTTGGGGTGAAACTGGGCATGTGACTAAATTTTGGAATCAATATAACATGGTATTCCATTTGGGGAATACCAAAAGAATAAAAAATATGCAACATTAATTAGTTAAAATTTACGCGAAAATTATCGATCAAGTTAAAGTCTGAAATCTAGAAGACTAATACCAGGAAAAATACTCATCTATATAAAAATTTTGTCCATACCTCCAAATCTGTACGCCATTTTTTTTAACCCGATTTCCATACAATAGTTGAATCTTAGTGAATTGTATATGGGCGTTCCCGCCGAATGGTAAGCCTGGACCGAAAAAATAAAATTTTATATTTAATTATTTTAAATGCAAAATATATGCTATGTTTGCACTCTTTGTACAACACTCTTCATTTCAATCAATTAAAGAAAAATGTGTGAGACCAAAAAAGTTCGATTAACGGTTAATTTTTATTTTGCTTCGTATGTAAGTTCTAATCGTACGTTCGCGACCGGTATTTAATTGAGTTTAAAAAAACCTATTGAGATATTTTCTGTGTAAACACTCGATAGAAAGCTACATTAATCTTCTTTTATAATAAATTATTCGCTTTAGAATATTCCGTTCCGTTTCGCAGATTTTTGCATTTGACTAGATTAAGCCAAAGTCGACTTCTATTTCGCGTACGTTCGCGACCTCATGTTTATTGCTATCATTATGAAATCTAAAACTCGATAAACCCCGTCTTTTGCACTAAGCACAAAGCTAACAAAACGCTATCAAATCGCAAAAAAAAAGGTGGGGAAAAGTGGAGATAATTTTTATTTTTTGTCTTTTTTGTACATCAAAAGCGTACGAACGTACGTTCGTGACCCGCGGAAATGCCCATATAGTTTCTTTTCTGTTATGTGAGTAAATGTTTGTTTTGTTTCACTGGCACATTCTGAAGGTCATTTGTAGAAGGATCTAAAAGACCTCATTCTTTCCTTATTTGAGATAAATGCCCATTCGAGGTGAGCATCAGCGATGGATGCTCTAGTCACTGCGACAGATGATCAGCTCACTTTTATAGCATTCAGCTTTTTTCTGCTAAAAGGCTATATGTGCTATCGATATGATATCGATATTTCATACATTCTTTGTAGCGCGTCTAACCGTTTTACTGTTGCTTAATTTTTCGTATTGTAATTTTCTGATATTTAATTGTTTGACAACAGGACAAAAAGACAACAAAATGGACAATAAGAAGTATTAGTAAAGTGCGTAGAGGAATAAGTAGACTGAAAGAAGTCGGCGAACAGGTCAACGGCTGTGGAGTCATCGTTAGCCTTTTGGTCGCCCAGAAAAAAAAGAAGTAGGTAAAGAAGAAGACCTACGTTTAGAGTTTACAAAGCTGTAGAACTGCTTAGGGTCCTCTGCGAATTGAATTTTACATCGGACAAGATATTTCCTGTAGCACTCAGCATTGAAAAGTGTAAAGTTCGATTTTGCAATTGAGTATTTAGAAAAGTCAACTGCAGAACCAGAACGTTTATACTTTTTGAAGCATCTAGACTTAATATTTTTTAAATTAGAAAGTCTAGGACAGTACCAAGGAGGATTAATGGACGCGGGAGAGGGAGCGCTATTAGGAACACAAATATCTAAAAGAGAATTAATGGAACTATAGAAATAACTAAAAGCAAAGTCTAAATTAACTGAATTGTACAAAGTTGATTTAATAACGTAAAGTTTCCTTTACGAAAACAACGACGAGGCTTATTGGAAATCTTAACTGTCGAAGAGGTAGGTCCAATAGCTGAAATAGAGATTTCAAGCGTAGGATGGTAAATATCTTCGGGCAGTGATAGAGGGGCAGACCTAGAGACAACAACATTCGCGCTGTCAGAGACGAAAACGAGATCCAACAATTTATTTAAATTGTTTGGTACTGCGTTAATTTGTAAAAACGACATGTCCAACAGACTATCTAAAAAGTCATGATGTGCTGAAGGTACAAGATAAGACCCATTAAAATTAGACCAAGTGATGTTTGGTAGGTTAAAATCACCAACGACAACCATTGAGTCAATGTCTCTTAATTGGGTAAAAACATCTTTAATACAAGCTATATGTTGCATATAAACTTGATTATCAGAAGATGGTTATCGTTGGGTAACTCTGGTCTAAATGGGAAAGCGACTTGTCGTTCTCAGCCATCGCAACCTAACCTACGCAGAGAATATAGTAAATTTGTGCATTTGGATGCACTGCAAATTGGAAATATAAACACTGTCGTCCTCTCTAGCAAAATCGCACTTAAACGTATTTGAAAACGTTAAAACGTTCTTAACTGATGGTCAGAATCCTTCACAAAGTTCCCAGAACTATATTAGATTTCAAAAGTCGTCCTTTTATTCCACTGCGCAGATTAGCTTGGAACGCCTCATCTCAGGCGTAAAATCTGCTAATAAGTTGCATGGACTCAAGCACATTAAATACAATTATGTTACTGCGAACAAATCACAAGAATGCGTTATAGTGGACGTATAAAATACCGGTACGTACCGGTATACCGAAATAAAAATCCGGGTACCGTACCGAAACCGAAAACCAAAAAAATTAATTAAAATTCTGTCAAAAAAATTGTCTGTGAAATTAATTTAAGTGAAATTGCTGTTGTGACTAGTGCATTAACTTAAGGAACTCCTTGTAGCACTAGGAAGAAGAAGAAATAAATAAATCTAAATCTAAAACCTTTACGTACGGAACGTTAATTGACGATACCGGAACCGGAATCGAATTGTTTCATTAAGCCTATAGAATAAAAGATATCGGAAACTGTTACCAATTCTTTGTTAACTAGAAAACACAGCCACGGAACTTCTTATCAAGCCAGAATTCGGAGTGAGTGCAAAAAACAAAGGGAGCATACACAGGGGGCCCCATACATACCACAAAAATTTAAAACAGAGACGGAGAAAGATGACATCCGCAAGGGGATGGTAGAAGAGCTTCACAAAGTTAAAAACATCGTATAGAAAATCCAAAAGGAGCTAGAAGCACAGACAAAAAGCTACGTTCAGTTGAGAGTACGAGAATTAGAAGAAAGGTCCAGGAAGAGCTAGTGGATGTACAGAGAATTAGGGGAAAGGTCCAGGAGAAGCTGAAGGAAGTGAGAAATATCTAAAAGAATATGAAGAAAGAACATGAAGCGTTTTTAAAGCAAAGGGAGAAGCTTTTCGCCCCTTTATTCACGGCAGTCATGGATTGTTTTTAATCAAGGTAAACGCCAAATGTTCGTTTCTCGATGCAATATTTCTCATACAAAGAATCCTGAAAGATGTCCATAACTTAAGACGGCATAATTTGGCTGTTCTGGCAGCTAAAAAAAAACAAATGTGGACTATTTTTGTTAAAATATTATTAAACAAAAGCAATTATTTAAATATTGTAATGTTTGATGAACAAATTATTAGAACTAGGAACCGTAGAATTGTACGAAAGGTACGGGAGTATTTCTCCAGAGTTTTAGTCTTTCTTTGTTCCATCGCCCTTTGGCTTGGAAGTATCCTTAGGATCATCCTTCTTGGGTTTGGTTTCAGTAGTCTCTTTTTTAGCTTCCTTCTTGACTTCCGCCTTGACTTCTGTTTTAGGAGCCTCCTTCTTGGCTTCGGTTTTAGGAGCCTCCTTTTTGGCCTCCGCCTTAGGAGCCTCCTTCTTGGCCTCCGCCTTGGGAGCCTCCTTCTTGGCTTCCACTTTGGGAGCCTCCTTTTTGGCTTCCGCCTTGGGGGCATCTTTAGTTGTGGCAGTATCCTTCTTGGCAGCATCTTTACCCTCTTCGGGCTTTTTATCCTTTACTTCGGGTGACGATTTTGCCTTCTTATCGTCTTTTACAGCCACATCTGGTGACATGGAGGTGGCCATTTTATTTGCCTTGGCCAGCATCTCATCCGTATCGCCCACCATATAAAAGGCTATCTCCGGTATGTCATCGTAATCGCCGTTCAATAAACGCTTAAATCCCTCTACGGTTTTCTCCAGCGGCACCGCCTTTCCGGGTACCCCAGTAAAGACTTCGGCCACGGTAAACGGTTGGGACAGAAATCGTTGCATCTTGCGTGCCCTTGCCACTGTCATTTTATCCTCCTCGGATAGCTCGTCCATGCCCAAAATGGCAATAATATCCTGTAGCGATTTGTAGCTTTGCAGGGTCTTCTGCACGGCTCGAGCCACATTGTAATGCTCCTCGCCCACAATTTCCGGATCGAGAATGCGCGAGGATGAGTCTAGGGGATCCACGGGCGGGTATATACCCAGCTCGGCAATGGGACGCGATAGGACGGTGGTGGCATCCAAATGCGAGAATGTGGCTGCGGGTGCGGGATCGCTTAGATCATCGGCGGGCACATAGACCGCCTGCACCGAGGTAATGGAACCGTTGCGGGTGCTAGTGATACGCTCCTGCATGGTGCCCATATCGGTGGCCAGCGTAGGCTGGTAACCCACAGCAGAGGGTATGCGTCCCAACAAAGCAGACACCTCGGAGCCGGCCTGTGTAAAGCGATAAATGTTGTCGATGAACAGCAACACATCCTGACCCTCGATATCACGGAAGTACTCGGCTATGGTCAGGCCGGTTAACACCACACGCGAACGTGCTCCGGGCGGTTCATTCATCTGACCATACACCAGAGCCACCTTGGAGCTATCATCATCCACGGAAATGACCTTCGACTCGATCATCTCGTGATACAAATCATTTCCCTCACGTGTGCGCTCTCCGGCACCCACAAATACGGAATAGCCGCCATGTGCCTTGGCAATATTGTTGATCAGCTCCATTATAAGCACCGTCTTGCCCACACCGGCCCCACCAAAGAGTCCAATCTTACCTCCCTTGACATAGGGGGCCAGCAGATCGATGACCTTAATCCCAGTCACCAGTATTTCGGGGCTTACAGTCAATTCCGTCAGCTCGGGAGCATCGTTATGTATGAAGGAGTAGGACTTGGTCTTGATCTCACCACGTTCATCAATGGGATCGCCAATCACATTCATAATGCGTCCCAAAACGGCCTTACCCACGGGCACACGTATGGGATAGCCCGTATCGATGACTTTCTGGCCACGTCTTAGACCCTCCGTGGAGTCCATGGCCACACAGCGTACCACATTTCCACCCAAATGATGGAATACCTAATGAAATCCCATGAGTTGAGTTAAAGACACTCTCAAGCAAAGCTTACCTCCAGAACCAAATGTCCAATGGGTGCGTCAGGAACTTGAATGGCATTCAAAACTTCAGGCACATCTTCGGGAAAGTGTACATCAATGACGGGTCCTATTACAGCATGTATATAACCCACACGACCCTCTCCCAGCGGCTGTTTAGGGGCCGAGCCCACAGTGTTTCCATCATCTGCTTCATCTTTCTTTCCCGAGCTCACATCTTCCTTCTTTCCCGTCTCCTTAACTTCATCTTCGCAGACATCCTTATTGGGATCAACAGCGGCGGCATCTTTACCTGTCTCATCGCTCTTTTTAGCGCCCTTCTCCTCGACTTCGCATTCATCGGGTGGCTTCTTATTATCCTGGCAAAGCGTCAAACTGGTGTTAAGAGAACGCGCCTGTAGCAGGTAACGAAATCCAACTGGTCGTCGTACCGCTTGTGCTTGTCCTCTGTTAAAGCCAAATCGAGCGCATGCTACCAATTTGAAAGACCAAAGTAATTTATTGACCAAAAGAAACTACTGAACCAGCTCAAGGTATACTAAACCAGAGGCGGCCAAATGGGGAGGACAGAAAAGTGCGCTTGTGTTGGTGAACAAGAGAGCTCTCTCTCGCATGTGTTCACCGAATCACCATAAGTTCGGCTCGCGATTGCATAAAAACACGACTGACTTCGGCTCGTGTGAGCTGTGGATGGCCGCCTCTCGTTTAGTATACCTTGCTTCAGCTTACCATTGGCCAATCTTGCCCAAGTTACCAACATTTTCTTTTTCAGGAATTATTTGAGAAATTTATTTTTGTGCCACATTCACACGCTGAATGCTTTTTGGGAATGAACTAATTTATATTTGCCAATGACACCTCAAAAAGAAAGGCCTACTTTGAAAAAGAAATTTGATTTTTAAAAAACTTAAAAATGAAGGGAATTACTGCGTTTATGCATTCCAAAAAGCATGATATCATATTTTTTTTTTTTTTTTGATTTTTAAGAACTAGAGAAATGAAGGGATTTAAGCGTTTAGCATCAAAATAGCATCCAGATATCAAATTATGAAGTTTCATTTCAAGTTTTGTTTTGCATGTTCGCTTTTCTGCTTAGTCTTAGACCTCTGTGGCTTTTGTATGCAAAACAAATGAGCTCAGTAGTAAAGGTCAGCGGTTGAAATTTTATTCGTGTTTGTGCTGCGAAACAGCAACGAGCAATTAATAAGTTTAAGAATTGCTATAGAATATGCTTGATAAAAAAGAGCTTAACTATGAAGTCGATCAGCAAAACACGAATCAAGCCCAGGCAAATAAAACTGCTGGTTCCAGGTGCATTGATGAATTGTTAAAGCCCAGTATTCGGTTGGCATTTAAAAAAAAACAGACGATGCGTGTGTTTCTCTGTGCTCGAACCGAATACCGACATAAAATTAAACCAAAATAGAACCTTTTACCGAAAAAGAAGTTTAGGTACCTACAAGAACTGTCCGAAATTCTGGCTAGGATTAGAAAGGTTTGGTTCATAGTATGGTTTGCGAGTTCCCAAAAGACGAATTAACTCCAAGTTTACAGCTTGCATAAAGGCTTGACTTACTCTTAAAACCAATTCGAACCAATTTCTTATTTTGCGATTCAAGAGCACAAATTTGTTGTTCGGTTCGTTAATTGTTAAAATTGAGCCCAAAAACACGAGCGACGTTAAGAAATTTTTAAATTCTGTTTTTTAAAATTTATTTATTCCCCCGATGGGAATAGGGTTTAAATATTCCAGCCGGAAAGAAATTTCCGTCCTAAATTTTTAGAAATAAAAAAATACCTAATGTTATAGAAAGCTTTAATAAAACACAGTTTAAGATTTTCTTATCTAAAGGGCCAGAAAATTAAAATAGTAAACTATAAACCCATCAATTTAAGTGCTCGAGGTCTCGTTGAGGCTTGCACATAAACCAAAAAGCAGGAACACAACACACCACAAGGGAATAGTGATCGAAGCAACTGTTTCATTGGTATCTCTACCAAATCATCAGCTGATCTTTGCTTATTTGTACTGGAGCCCCCATCTTCATACCAGAGCTACCATAATTTGGGGAATTCCTAAACGACTACAGCAAACTCACACAGAGACCATTTTTTTAAAATCATAAAAAAATTAAAAATTTGGCGTGTTGCTTAACTACTTAGAACAATGTAGTAGTGGGTGCGAATCTCTTGATTAATTGCGCTGATACGCTTGGCTCCACGATACTTACCAGATCAGAAAAGATCTCTAATAGAACTCTCCACAGACCAACCCCACCCACCTGTTTTAGTTAATTCAAGTAGTTTGAAAACAACGAAAATTATAAATAATATTCTTAATGTCCGCGTCCCGTCTGGGGATCGAACGCTTTGCTTTTGATTTAGCATTTTTCAAAAATTTCATTTATTTTTGGAGCGGCTTTCTCATCTGTTGACCTCTTTGATAAAAAAGACGTTTGACTCTAGAAACTTTCCTAAAAACAATGGTGGTTAAACTTCCATATTATGATGAAAATCACGGGCCCACTTGTCAAAAACGAAACTACCCAAAAAAAATTTTTCAAAATGGATCTGATTATTAGGAGGGAGCGAAAAAAGTTCATAACAAGTACGACACTACCGTCTAGAATTTATGGTTTACCAAAATGCCATAAGAAAGACATTGCTTCCCAGACTAATCCGCTCTATGACTTTATTCTGCTGTTCTTACCAATCTACGTAAACACATGTCAGCAATTTTAAAAACTTGATGACCACATACAATGTGAAAAACGCAATGAAATTTATTTAATGACGTGATGTGAATAAGGCGTCTTCACACTTTGACGTAGTAGTCCTCTATTTGTACATGAATTCCGATTAATTTACAAGCTGACTCATCATTATTCGAACAGTGTGGTGCCTTAGATTTCGTTCAATATCACTGGGAACATGAATCAAGCATTACAGCAAACTGATATTTTAGCTCGTAGACGTAGCTTGCGAGGTGTCCGTAATTTTTTTGTGGCAACCCTTTGTTATAGACCGACCTGTTTCGTTATATTGGATTTTGGAACATGTTGTCAAAGGTCAACTTTTCACGACCACAATTTGAAAATTTTTTGTGGAAATTGGTGGACAATGAGTAAATTGACTCATGCAATACCTGAAATAAATTAAATTCCAAGAAAGTCATCGGTGAGAAACCCCCCCAGTAATAGTACTTTCCATCAAAAATTTGACCACCTAGCTGAAACCACATTAGAGAAGAGGAACTTACAAAAGCTCAACTCATTAAAATTTACCTTTCAAAGAATAGAAAAACCCTGAAGACGGTCTCCGATGTGGGCGCGAAATATATTCGAAAACCTAAATAAAAAACTCCCGTTTTTCATTCCTTGGTTGGGACAGATGACCTTGAGACAGCTAAACCCAACATTTGGAGTTAATAATATGAGGTAGCTAAAAACCAACATATTAGGAAAATTATCTTCAGAAAATCTTCTGTTTGTTGACCCTGTTTCTAAGAAATTAAACATTACTCTAGGAACCGGCTCGCGGTCATTCGACCCATCCAAAGGTGGATTCTTTAGAATTTTTCACAACCACTTGGATTTACATAGATCAGGTTGCTGAAACCAACATATTACTCACACGGAAGGCACGCCGTAAACCATGGGAAAAATATTAAAGAATTTACAGTTTTTCATTCCTTTAGATGGGACAACCATTTAAATATACATAGATTAGGCTGCTGGTGACGAAGTCAGATTGATCACGTTGTGATCGACGGAAGGCACTCATCGAGTGTACTAGACGTGCGTGCGATTCGAGGACCCAACATAGACTCGGATCACTGCCTGGTTGCAGCCAAGGTACGCACGCGGCTCAGTGTGGCACATGCCTCACGCTCTGTCTGTTACACGTCGAAGGCTAAACGTCGAGAAGCTGCAATCATAAGGGACCTCTGATGCCTACACGGCTAAACTCGCCCAACTGCTCAGGGAAACCTCCCCATCTTCTTCCGATATATGCGAACAGTGGAATCGTATATCACACTCCATGAGTATACTCGGATACTCCGAGTCCCCTCGAAGTCGGACTTGGTACGATGAGGAGTGCCGACTTGCTACTGCAGAGAAAGACGCAGCCTACAGGAGAACTCTGCAGTCGGGAGCAACGCGGGCCGTAAGGAGCGATATCGGGAGAAAAGGAAAGAGGAAAAGCGCCTCTTTAGAAGAAAAAAGAACGAGGGGGAAAGGCGCATGCGCGAGGAAGTCGAGATGGGGTCACCTGTCTGGTGAAGCGCATAAAGCAACAGCGGCTGCGCTGGTTAGGACATGTCACCAGGATGGACGAAGAAGCTCCAGTAAGGAAAGCTTATTATTCAAAGGCGGCTGACTACGGAGGAAGAGGCAAGCAGGGGAGACCTCGACTAAGATGGGATGACCAGGTGCGGGCAGACATTGCCAAGCTTGGTGTGACCAACTGGTGCCAGCTAGCATTACTTGCAGAGGTTGTAATGGCCAAAAAAGAAGAAGAAGAAGATTAGGTTGCTAAAACCGACACATTCTAATAGCTGTTTTACTTTAAAATCTAAGTGAAATTTTGCCCTAGTTTTAAGAACGTGATTTTACACAAATTCGCCCTGTTGGTTAGAAAAAACTCTCCTTTTCTTGTTTTTAGAAATTTTTAAAATAATTTTTTATTTTTTCGAATTTAAGAAAACTTTTTCTATAATTAATGGCTATTTTTTTCTGAGTATGGGAAAAGCATATGCCTGTTATCCACTTTTCCCATTTTTTTGTGTTAAAACCCAACTGTTTTTTTTGTTTGGTTTTTCTCTCCGTGGGGCCCAAACATTCTTAGTCTCAGTTTTTTGTTTCAGAAAAATGGACGTGCTCTCCCACTATAACTCACCGGTAATTGAATTTCCGGCCACCCAGCCTTTGGAGAAGCAATACATTTTGGTGGACAACTGCACGGGCACAGATCCACCAGCAGCCGCTTCCCATGCCAGCACTGAGACCCAGCAGAGGCAGCACATTGCCACTCAAACAGAGCAATATGTGGCATCCAGCAGCAGTGCGATTTCCGTGGATTATGATGAGCGAGCATTGGCCAAATGGTTGCGTTCAATATACCCCATGGTAGAGCAGGAGCTTATGAATCCCACCCCACAAATGGATGAACAGGATCTCAGTCAGTGTTTGCTAGAGGAAGAACTACAAGTGCACACCTATCAGAAGCTGACCATGGCCAGTCCAGAGAATTCGCTGGGTCTGGCCATTTGGCTGTGCGTGCACACGAATAATGCACCCGTTTTGGTAACCACCACAGTGGCTCCACATGATGACTGGTGTGAGCATGTGGATCAGCAGCTGAAGCTCTTTGTGCCCCAACGTATGTCACATGGCAATTTTGTAATCTACACGGAGGCCAAGACTTTGACCCTCAAGTCGTGTCTGCGTAGTCTGTGCACCAATCCCTTCAACAAGAATATGTTTGCCGGTTCCAGCATGGATGGAGAGCTATTCATTTGGTTGTACGAACAGGCACGTAGCTTGGATACCAATGTGGAGATTAAACACTTGCATAGCGTGTCCTCCACGCAGGGAGCGGCAGTGTGTTTGGACTGGGTGACGGAGCAAAAACTGTTGGCCTGCTATGCAAACGGTACAGTGCGTCAGTGGCTGCTGGGCAAACAAATGGCACTGGATTGGGAGTGAGTTGAGGGTGAGGATAACAGTTTGGAGAACATTTTTATAGCTTTGTCTTTTGTCCATAGATACTCCCTGCCCGCCACTGTCAATGCAGAACTGACGGCCATGTTAAGCCTAGGCCTGGATGACTTTGTGCTGGGCACTAATGATGGCGGTCTCTTGCGCTGCTGGAGCACGGGTCGCCAAATGGCCATGAATAAGTCTTGGCAAGTGTTGCCACTGCGACGACATCGTTTCATGGTCTCCACACTGCTCAAAACCGAAATGGAGGGTCATACAATGGTCTTAAGTTGTGATTTGAGTGGACAGGCTTTTTATCATGATATGCGTCAGACGGATGAGGTGAGTTTTGGGCCTAGGAGTTAACTTTATTTAAAGCTTTATTCTTTCCAGGACACGGCTCAGTTAATTGTACAGATTCCGCTGCCGTTTAAGAATGTTTTGGCCTGCAGTCGTGACGGCAAGATCATCTATTGTCCTAGCAACGATGGAGCTTTGGATTTCTATAGAGCCAGCGATGGTGCACATGGACATGTGAAGGGTGCTTTACGCGGTCGTGGTAGCTTCATACAAAGCAGCGATAATGGGTAAGTTATAGGGAACGTATAGGAAATACAATTGAATACGAATTTAGTCTTCACAAAAGCGAACGCAGTTGAGCAGGTTCAATTTGTGTTGAGACCAAGGTATCTAAGGAAAGAAAAGTATTAAGTTTTAATATTTTAAACGAGAAGAGTCCATTTCAATTTCTCTAATTACAATTTATGGGATCTAGAAAAAAAGTTGAACAAAACAAGCTTTTTTGCTGATACAAATAAATTCTCTAAATGCTACGGTACTGAGACCCTGAGAATATTATGTATAAATTGTTACTTAATTTCTCTGAGGTAGACCTGGGTTCCAAGAAGAGTACAAAGAAACGTTGAATTTGCCAATACAAAAAATTGAGAAATGGAGTTTGACTGTATATTTAATTTTCACCATAATCGAAAAAAACATAAAATATTTGTCTTTGGGTTTTGCATAGAAAGAGTTTTACAAATGGAAAATTGTAGTCAATCCTAAAACACGAATTTAGAGACGGGATTTTTATACACAACGTTGGTAATATATTTTATAGCAGATATATTCAGTTAGGTTTCTAAAACGTTAACTGAAATTTAAATATGGAAAAAATGATTCTAAAATGCATGTTTGATAAATAAAAATGTGCACTACAAATATGTATCGACACATATTTATATATAAAAAAAAGTTTTTTTCAATCTGTTTAGTTTTATAGATTTTTGTTATTTATTGACATGAATTGACATTTATCTTTGTTTCAAACCTAATATTTTCTTTTTTTCCGTCAAATTAATTTTTGTCTAGAAAAATTTTTAAAAAAAAATTTTCGTTTTTTTATTATTTGTTTAAAAGTTTTTCCACTTGTACTCAGATATATTTCCATCACTTTTTACTTACAGCTGCTGGCTTATAACTGGCCTTTATGGCGATGAATTCCAAATATTTTACATTGAACATTGAGAGTTGGAGTTTGATAAAAGGTTTTTTTTTGTTTTGTTTGATCTAATCACTTTTATTGGCATAGTTTTAGTTTATATACGATTTCATCATTCTTCATCATGTGGCTATTTACAAGAGTTTATTTTAAAATTTCTCAGATCTCTAACAAATACAATATGTGTTGCTTTATATATATATATATATCCTTATGTATGAATAATAGAATGTTGCACAGAATGAAAAACGAAAAATTTAAAGCCTTCTTTCTATAAATAGTTTTGTGTAAAATCTGCATCATAAAAATTGCGCGCATCCTAATACATTTCACAGAATAAAACCTTCCCCAGTGAGCCTCCACTTTCCAAACAGGCTCGTCATGTCTCAGGTAGAGGTGGTGTACATAAAAAAAAGAATACGAGCATATATAATATAATATGTGTAGAGAAAACATGTTTACAATGATGACATAATTACAAAGTGGCCATAAATGATTACCTTTTGATTAGTATAACCATTTGCACTAGAGTAGAATAAATTATACAATTAACATTAACGAGATATATGTATATAATTTATATATATATATATGTGAATAAATATAATAGAACTGCACACAATTTTGCTAAATCTCTCTCAGAACATAACTTTACTAAACCACTCATCCACATCCACATCCATTGCTAATCACTTGTATCCACACACGTTCAACTTTTTACTTAAGCTTAAATTGCGAATTGCATTTTGCACATATCAAATATTGTTGTTAGTTGTTGGCGATAATAACTAATAGTTGCCCTGCTCCTAATGATTGGCTTATAAATTCAATTGAAGAGCACCGTATTGGGATCCTCGTTATCCATTTGTTTCACATGGCGTAGGACATCCTTTTTCGTAATTACTCCGAGTAGACGTCTGAAAAATGGCATTGTTTAACATTTTCCTTAGTGATCGGGCCCAAAAACTCACCCATTGTGTGTGACCAGCGTTTGACGTAGACCCAATTTGCGGAACATATCCACCACAGTTTCCATGGGCGTTTGATCCGTAACTGTAATGGGCGCCATATCAAGTATCTTCTTTAGCTTGAGTGGAGGCGGACCCAGATTTTGTATGGGCGTGGTCGAAGTGAATAATACTATGGAATTGCTATTGATGCCCTCGATAAGACGTTTGCCATTACCTGCAAATAAACCCAAAAGCTTGAAATCAAATAAATTCTTTTTGATTTAGTTTTCCACTCACCAATCGCCAAGTTAAGATCCCGGCGCAGCACAAAGCCAACCAAATATTGATTCTCTCTGGATACCACCACCGGATAACCATTGTGTTCGGTTTCCTTAAGCAGATTCTCCACATCATCCACTGTCATGGAGTCTTGTGTGATGACATTTAAAGTTTCATTGCGTCTAAAATATAAAACAATTCAATAAATCAGTTTTGCTCTTTGTTTTTGTTTGACCTTCTACTTACTTTGGCTGCATCACATCCGCGGCCAGAGTTGTATGCGCAAATTCCTCTTTGCTGTCCAAAAACGGATAACCATTCAGCGCTATATGTGCATCATAAATGCCCTAACCCAAAAAAATAGTTGATTTATGTCACTTTTGATTATTCTGCATATTTACCTGTCTGCCCAATGCATCGCCCACCCATTTGGAGGCCATGGCAGCCGCCATTAAGGGAACTATATAACGCACACCACCGGTCAATTCAAACATGATGACCACCAGCGAGACAGTCATTCGAGTGACACCACCCAATACAGCTGCAGCGCCAACCACCGCATACAGACCGGGTGTTATCAGATTGCTATCCGCACACTCGCCGGTAAAGAACCAAATGTTTGGATAACTATAGGCAAACTGTTCCACACCAATGCCCACTATGCGACCCATAATGGCGCCCAATAGTAACGAAGGTATAAACAAGCCAGCGGGCACTTTCATGCCAAACGTAAAGATGACCATGGCCAGTTTCAGGATAAAGGTCAACATGAGTAGCCAAATGGAACTGTAGACACCGGGACCGGGTTCGGTGACCTCAATAATGCTGTTGCCTGAGGTGACATTCATGCGTTTGTAGTCGCTGCAAGAATGGAAAAATGTAAATTTATTTAAAAAAAGAATAAAATATTAAAGTATTACACATGAGCCAACATTTCATATCTAAATAATATTTTAGGCTTTGACTTAAAATAAGAGTTTTATGTTGGTTATAGAGAGCTGATTGTTTTCCCCGTTCAAAACCTGATTCCACCGGTTTAAAAGTGATTTAGAGCCTGATCTCGAAATATTATGTAAGCTGTGAACTTGAAAAGCGACTTGAAGCTTGGAAATGCTGAGCTATAAAATTTTCTGTTTCAAGAACGTTTCCAAACAAGTTTAAACCAGATTAATTGTGGTAAGACGAAATCTAAATTTTTTGAATATTGTGAAAGAAACATATATGGGGGTGCCACAGAAATCCCTAGAGATTTTGCAGACGATTGGTTTGTAAATCTCTCAAAAAAAATCGTCGGTGCCACAGAACTTCTAGAAATTTCATTTTCTAATTAGAAAATCTAATTGGAACACCAGATGCTTCAATTGATGTTCCATCTCTAAAAACAGGGCTGAATCTCTCGCCAAAAATTTCCCTTATTTTAGATGTGGGTTAATTTAATGATTAACTCAAATTTTTTGATTGTGTCATATGTTTTATGATGCATTTTGAAATAATAATTATTTTATTTTTTTCCAGCAATATAATGAAAAATTTAAAAATTTGTTGGCGCCAAACATGAGGTATTAGTTTCCATCCCTTAATCTGTTAGCCTTCATGTAGAGGGCGCTACTCGACAAAAGGCGCTAGTGAGAAAAGAGCTTTGCAAAATCTCCTAACAAAACGTAAGAGGTTTGAAACCAACCAAAAGAAATTTCTGTTTATTTTGTTTTATTTTGACTTTTTTTTTCATTTTTAATTTGTACGACGGTCGTCGAAATATGTTGAAATTTAGCAATACTTTTTCTAAATTAGCTATACGGCTGAGAGCAAAAATTTATAGATACTTTGATACTTCTTCGATAAAAAAAAAAGTTTGTATAAGATGCGGTATCTATATATGTAGTGTCTTTGCTATTAGGTTTCACTCTTCGTTTATTTTGCACAGCCAAAATCTGGACACATTAAACAAAAAAATTCTTTATAAATCAATTAAAAACTAGAATGCAATTAAAATTTCACAAAAAATTTCTAAATTCATCACAGAATTAAGAAAAATTGTGCGTAATTTGCGGAATTACTGTTTGTTCCAGCTACAAACATTAATATTTCCAAAAACGATAAATTACAAGAAATGATTACTATCCTTTCGAAAAAGATTGGCCGACAAAAAGAGAGGAGACGGATATTAATGTTAGCGATACTGTTTTGCTAAGAAACATGGGTTTTTCCAAGCAAGCTTACTGCTAATTTTGATACTACGGAATATAGAGTCGTGAAAATGGATGGTAGTATGGTAGAAATCGGTTGGAGGAGGAAAAAAACATAAATACCCCGGAATATTGGTCATCTTAAGAAGGTGCCTAGTTGCAATTCCAGTACCAACTTCTATGTGTATGAAGGGTCGTCTTGTACTCGAGTGGCAACAATGAGCGGGCGAACATGTTGGTGTGCAGACTCGGTCAATGAGAAAACGGCTAGGACATTGGACGATGAGCAAGGTGAAGAAGAGCCTTCCTCGGAACAGTTGGTCGGGCTTTAAGAGGAAGGAGGAAACTAAGCAGCTCGAAAGAAAAAAAAGAATGTAGGAACCTAATAAGGAGCACGCGACGAGTTTGCTGTCAACACAAACACTTCCATAACATGTACACACAAATATACACAACTCAGTTGATATTCAGTTAAGAACCGAGTAACATCTAATAAAAGCGTGCGTTGTTACAAAGCACATAAAATACGTAACGAGCTTGAGCCTGCCAACAACTATTTCTTAAATAACTAAGAACAGGTCGGTAAACCCAACTATTGAAAAAACTTTAATTAAATATTGACTTGACTCATAAGTTGAAAATGGCAAAGTTTATTTGCGTTCTGATTGATAAAATGGAACATTATATTGGGCCCATAAAGATTCGATTTAGATTTTCAAATAAGTTGAAGTTTGTGTGTCATCCAAACACCCCTAAAAATCATTCAAAAAGTTAATACATTCATTGCTGATGCCCGTTTCAAAATAAAAATCCATACAAATAGCTAAACAAAATTTTCAGATTCATTACAAAAACCGTTAGAATTTTTCTTAGAATTATAGAAATAACTAGAAAATGGCAAATACTTTGTTCAAAATAGCTGGAATATCCGGTTCCGGCAAAACTGATGTTTTTCTAAAAAAAAAGAAAAAATCTCATTGTTAGATGTTCCGGGGACATCTATATCTATATCTAATTTGCAGAATTTCTGGTCACACAGAAACTAAAATCTAAGTCGGAATCAAAATCACTTGCAGGAACACCCCTATAGAGTAAAAAGGGTATACTAAAGTCATGTAAATAAAAGAAATCATCTTAGATATCATGAAATATATGTATTCTTGATCAGCATCAACGGCCTGTCCGTAAGTACAGGAACTCGACAAGCTAGAGAAGCCCAGAGCCACCTTACGGCAGCGGACAACTATAAAAATGGAGAAAATGTTTCTGAAGCCACAACAGCCACAAGAAAGAGAATTCAACTCGCATATTCTGCAGTCATCCCCAACGTAAGTAATGTTTACCGCATAGTTCCCTAGCCATAGTCTGGGGGTCGAACACATTTGGTAATTCACATGCATTAAAGCCGAATGCTTGACGAAGTCTTTGCTCACTGAGTGTCAGAAAGTCAGTCGTAGTCAGCTTAGTGCGTGGAGACAACCTTTCACATTGACATCCCTTTTGCTAATGAGTGTTTTTACCATTCAACTGGTACCCCAAAAGAGGCAGCCTACCTTAATGACTTCATAACTACACCATGGTCGAAACTTATTTGTCTGATTTGAACACCCATTCAATGTGTGTTTTATCATATATATCAAAATTTAAACACTTACCACAATGGATTAGTTACGTCACCGGGAGAGCATTTGCTAACCAGCAAAAAGATCAGCTCGTTCATGTTCATGCGTGTAAATGGATTTGGATAGCAAATAATGCCAGTGACCAATGTAACAAACAACACCTCCGAGACAGGAAACTGACCCAACCGGCTAAACTTTCTATAGCGACACCACCACAAGTTTGCCTTGATGAAAAAAGTGCCAATCACACCCTGAAAAAGATAAATCAATTACATATTTAATAATTCAACATTTTCAGATTTAGTTAAGCTCTTTATACTTACACCCATGATGCCCAGAAACACAAATGGTATTAGCTCAAAGAATATCCATGGCTTGTTGTACTCCACAAAGAAGAGTACGGAATGCTCATTGCCAAATGGTGTAAGCGAACGTAAGACAAATGCAGCAATCAAAGCACAGAAGAAGGAACGCCACAGGGTCTTCAGTGGAAAGTAGTAAGAGACCTCTTCCAGCGAGAACAGAACTCCGCCTATGGGTGCACCAAAGGCCACCGAAACCCCAGCCGCCGATGCTGCTGATAGAATCTCTCTTTTTTTGGCCTCGTTGCGTCCATACTTGGGAAACAGATGTGAGAAAATGTTTCCTATACAGCTGGCAATGTGCACCATGGGTCCTTCCTTGCCCAAAGTAAGGCCAGCGGAAACGGAAAGCATCAGGCCCACGGATTTGATCAGCAGCGTCCATTTGCCCAGATAGCCGCGTATGATAAATCCCGATAAGATGGTCTTAATCTCCGGTATACCCGAACCACAGGCATACGGAGCAAACATACGCACCAGCGAGGCGCTTAAAAAGGCAAACAGCAAGGCCCACAAAATGTAAAATAAGTACGAAATGATGTAGGGTCCGGTACCCATGCGACTCAAGCCAAAAATCTCCGGCCAAGTTTTCCACTGTCAAAGGAAAAGGGAAAATGTTTTAATAAACGGAATGAAAACAGAAACTTAGGTTACTCTTACCGTGGAGCAGTTACCCTCCTCGAAAACAGATTGCTTGGCAGGAAAACAGCATTGCTCACGATTGAACCAAAAGGCGGGTGGACAGATGCCATGTTTCAGATCCGACATCCAGCTGGCGCCAATATCTACCATACCCGCCACACAACCGGCTGCAATGCCCACTAGCAGCACACACAACCAACCAGAGCCAGCATCTATGGAGCCCTGTAAAAAACAAATGGGGTAATTTGAAGACTCAACTAAAATAATAAATGCCAGCTTACCTTGATCAAATCCCACATGGAATCCTGTCGCTTTTTGACTATATAACGATGTCGCATACGATCTCTTGCTATATCCCGCTGCCAGTCTATGGTATGGAAATCCTCATACTGTCCAATACCGGGTATATCATCTTGCACATCCGAGGAGCCATAGAATGAGAGTGCTCCTAAAACAAGGTACATGAGTTCAATTTGTTTATTTGATGTTTGTGATTTTAGTGTTTAAATTCTGTTAAAACTTCAATGATTGAGAAAGAAAGAGCAATAAGTTATTTTTATAACCAACAAGGACGAATGTGGAATATATCGTAAGGAGGAGATGATAATGAGGAATTGTTTCTGAACTGATTCGAGTTGGTAGGTTGATATGTTTTGTAAAGCGAAGACCAGACAAAGGTCGTACGAGACTTGGAATTGGCCTAACCAGGAACACCAATGACTGTTAAGCAGGGCTTAATCCCAAAACGATTTTCGGTTTTCGATTCCAGCAAAGCAAATTTTCTTGGCCCTCAGGTACTCGGTCGACCGTCCCCCATTTGCCTGTGTCAGAAAACAACCTTTTTTGCTTCGCTCTCTGCCTCTCTGGTTGTGAGAGGAGAAAAACTTATTTTTCTTTCTGTCAGGTCTATCTCGGGCCCTTTTTGGCAAAATTCACGCATTCAAAAGGTCTTCTTCGTGTGTATGCATTGGTGTGTACGCTGACTGCTTAGGCCATAAGTTATGGCCCTTAGGTACTCGAACCACAGCCGTGTCGCGACGCATCGAAAGTACAAGCCAAAAAATTGTAAGTATACGTGTGAAAACACAAATTTGTCTCATTGATGTCCATCTCTAAACCGTATAGCTAATTTATAAAACGTAAATTTCAATGTCTGCTCTTAAAGGCAGCGAGAAAAATTCGGATCCAATGTCAGCTCTAAGGACAATAGGTTTTTGTTTCACATGCGTCCTCTATAATATCTATAAATCTTTCATATTACGAAACCTGTTATTACCTACAATAAATCTTATCCTTGGAGACTCTAGGATTTTGTGAAATATTTCTGTTTTACGCTCATCTCCAAGTTCTCTTTCTTTCTTTCTCTCTCTGAGATTGTCTTTTTGGAATGCTGGGTTCGGAGGTGTAAGCTGATCCGACACCTGCTACATTGGATTTTATTTTCATTCTTTTCATTTCTCCTTTTTCATTCCTTTGGCATATCGATAAATAACCTTGATTAATATGTATAGAAGGTAGGAACTAGAGCCCTGCACGAGTCTACTCGTAGTGCCCTTTGAATCCCTTTAAAAAAAAAACAGTTCGAATACATCAGCACAGGAAATGGCCGTGTTCTCTTTTAAAACAAATTGATGAGGAAAAAAATATATATATATATTTTTTTTTATAAATATTTGAAAAATGTGAAGTGCAATTAGAATAGCTAATTTTTGTAATTTTAATTAAAATCAAAACGATAGCTTTCACGTATACCATTTTTACCTTAAAATTTCATCAAAGCGTTCAGCAAGAGCCAATTAACTTTTTTTGATGGATAATGTTTGTTGTTTGATGTATGCTGGTGAACAAGGCCAATGTTTCTGAATCGAATAGGTCAGCACCTGTCTTTCCATAATGATCTATTTGACTCGTTCAAAATAAAACAGCTCAACGGTTCAAGCTCCAAACGATTTAAGCCGGGTATCGAGCACTGCGGAAACTAAAAATTCTTGGCAAACTTCATATAAAAAACTGTGGCAGGATTGTTGCTTGTGTATCCAGCAACGTGAACGTAATCCACAATTTCGTATCGATTGTTGGCATATCGATAGCGTGGGTGGATGGAGAGAACAGCTGATACACAGCGCAGGAATATATTGTTTACAATTATTTTGAATGTGATGAGCGAAAATTTTAAGGGGAATGCTTTTATATATTGTTTGTTATGAGCTGTCATCTGGCTGGGGAACCATCAGCCAAGGGCACACTTATGCCAAATTGATGAGGACGCCAACATGATGCTTTCCATAGACACAAAGGTCGGAGAGATGTCGTCCGTTAAGATGCCTTCTTAATCTGTGTGTGTCGCCAGATCATGGGCAAATCTATTAGAGAGCTGCATTAACTGGTCATGATACCTGCTGGTGTGCATATTAATTTGGGCTCATAATGGCAAAGCCTCCACAGTATGCCTCACATAACAGGGATCCCACACAGCTGACTCTAGCTTCTTGAGGGCAGTGGATCATGCCGTACCCCGTAACGGGATCGCCCGGATCCACCGCATCGAGGCTTAAGAAGCCAATGGAGCTCCAATGCCAGTAGCTGCAACCGTAGCCACTGATCGAGTCACATGGACGTTTCTAGTCAAGCTTCGCGACGCGTCGGTTCAGAGACACGCCAAGTTATTTAGCCACGTTATTCGTACTGATCTGGCCACTTAGTTGACAAAATCTTTAATAAAAATGCGAATGTTATTAGGCCATCTTGTATCCGACGATTAAAGACTTCATTTGATAGGCGTACAACGGAGAGCTCATACTACTTTGTAGTAGATTACGTTTTAAAGTAACGCAGTTAACAACATGCTGCAGGGATATATTGTGCCATCCGGGACACACGCAATCATTGGTTTATCATCCCCAAGTATGTATCACATACTCCGAGCAGAAAAAATTATTTATCAGTTTCCGAATCCGATTAGTCGGAATTGGCAAGAAGTTGTGATTTCTAAGAAACGATTAAAGAATTCGGTCGTTCTTTTGCCATATAGAGGACTCCGATGGACGGTAATTGGAATTTTGAAGCTAAAAGTCGAATAACATAGTCGGTTTTTGGAAGCGAGAACATTTACCAATACAGATTCCGCATGATTTGATCGAGATCGAAATCGAAACGGAAGGCCTGTATATTTTTTTAAATTATTTAAATTCAAATAGTTAACAGGGCTTAACAGCTGATTGATCAGAGTGACCTTCCACCTCTTAGGTGCATGGTCACACTGTTTGAGTTATGTTCCACACACAAGAAATAAATAGCAAATTCCTGGAATTCGATGACTTTAGCTTCGAGCAAGTCGCAGGAACCACAGTTCGGGAGCCAGCAGCTGGCACTCGGTTGACGACTTATTAGATCATGAAAAAAAAAGCCAAGCATAACTCTTTGCCGATTTTAAGAACGCCAGCATTAAAACAAATTATTTTTCTAATTAAACCAATTTTGATGGTTTTATGACAAAGTATATCATCCGATTTTGACCAAAACTTCCAAATTTTGTAAAAGCGCGTGATATTAAATTGCTGAAGTGAGACACGTAAAACATTAAAAACAAACAATTTTTCTCCTCAAAACCCACTTTTCGACCGCTAGTTCCAATGACAGCTATAAGATATAGTCATCCGATTTTGACCAAAACTTCCAAATCTGTAAAAGCGTATAATATTAATAATCGCTGATGTGAGACACGTCAACATTAAAAACAAAAAAATTTTCTCCGTTATACTTTTCGACCGATAGTTCCTATGGCAGCTATAAGATATAGTCATCGATTTTGACAAAAACTTCCAAATCTGTGTGTATAATATTAATAATCGCTGAAGTGGGAGACGTTAACTTTAAAAACTAAAAAGTTTTTCTCACAAAAACCCCCTTTTCGACCGATAGTTCCTATGGCAGCTATAAGATATAGTCATCCGAGCCGGTCGGTTCCGACATATTAGCAGTGTGCAGTAAAAAGAAGACTCTGTGCAAAGTTTCAGCTCGATAGCTTTAAAACTGAGAGACTAGTTTGCGTGTAGACAGACAGACAGAGGACAGACGGACAGACAGACGGACAGACGGACAGACGGACAGACAGACGGACAAAGCTCAATCGACTCCGCCCCGTCACCCTGATCAAGAATATATATAGTTTATAGGGTCGGAAATGAATATTTCTATGCGTTGCAAACTTCTGGGCAAAATTATAATACCCTTTGCAAGGGTATAAAAATAACAAGGGGGGGGGTTCTCAATAAAGAATTTGTTCCTTTGTTCTAAGCCCCGATAAAGAATATATCGCTAACTTACTTCAATACTGGCATAACTCAAAATAATCCATTTTGAAAAAAACACGTTTAAAGAGTTCAATGGATTTAACCCATAAAAATGCTTCTTTTAGTTTCGAGTTAATTAATTAAAATAATATATACAGGTCTGTTCCCATTTCAGTGGATTTAAAAAGTAAAACGATTGTAATTCCGAATCGTTTTCATTTGATGTCCCCGTTTCCGAGTGAAATAGAAATCGATTTACTTTTCGAATGTTGAATGTTTTCCAACTATAATTCAGCAATGGTAACATTAACAATTTCGATCAGCACTGCGCATGCGCTGATGCGGAATTGCGAACAGCTCGGTTTTTATTTCGATCGTTTTTTGCTTTCGTCTACATGCAATTTCTGGGGTACAACTTTAAAATAATTAATTTTAAATCAAATTGAATGCCCAATATTTTTATGGTTACTTTAAAATCTTCTCAAAATATGACTTATTAATATAAAAATATTGGATAATAAAAAATAGTACCCGTTGACATGAAAATTGTCAATTACTTTTCATTTCACTCACTCAAGGCAAAACTTTTAAAACCGAATAATTTGATCGTTTTTCGAAACGGGAACAGCTATCAATTCCGACCCCATGGATTTGATAAAACATGAAAATATGATGTTTTCTGAAAGCCGATGTATGTTTGCTCAATACCGACTGCCGGACAACTGAGATATCACGTTCTTGCATTAACATGAAAATGAGACAGTAAAATTGTAATGTTGTTCATATCACGGGGAAAGTAAAAGAGATATCAATACGAAAATTTCTATTCAAAATAGTACACAATACAGCGAGTATTTCTGTATCATTATGTCAAAAATCGTATTTTGAGTTATGCCAGTAATAAAGTAAGTGAGCGATATATACTTTAAAAGGTCGAAAATTTTTCCTTTTTTTTTCTTTTTTTTTCATAATATATAATTAGGTAAAGCGTATAAGAAAAACCGAAACTTAACCGGTATATAAAAAAAAATGTATATCGTTTCCGGTACGTGATTTGAAACGTTTTATTTCGGTTAACGGTTCCGGTATTGGGCCCTGCTGTTAATTGACTTAAGGATCATCCAATTCTTTAGATCATATCTTGATGAAGACCATAACAACCCAATTTGAACACAAAATGGACTCGCAAATCGTTATCAAAGAATCGTATATTGTCGTGTATTTAATCCTTATTAAGATTTAATAATGGTTAATACCAAGCACTAATTTTGAAACTTACATAGGAATTTAGCATATTGCAAAATATTCAATATTTGCATATATAATAAATATGGGCATTTCCAAAAAAGGTCCACCTGGGCCAAAAAAAAATTCAAGTGGCTAAAAAACACTATATTTTATCGAATTTTCATAGGGAAACAATCAAATTAACCTTATGCTATAATCTTACATTTACTAATAACTCAATTTCTCCAGAAAACGACCTTTCCCGATCACATTTAATAAAAACACATTTATTTTTAAATTTTTCTGTCGAGTCTTGCTCGGGCCCCTTTTCCAAAATTGCACTTTCACTGGTCTTTTTGTATGTCTCATCGTTGTAAGCATACAACAACAACAATATGAATGGTGCAAACCTAGGCCTTCTCTCTTTCTTTCTCACGCTGACTCGCTCTCTGTTTATGCTTAACTCTGCCGCTCTCTTGAGTCTCCAACCGAATCTTACAACCTTTTCCGGTCTTCGTAAGACCGCTTTGATGAGCGATTGCTAATTGGCCCTGAATGGGGTTGCTCTCGACCGATCGGTGCTTGTGTTCAACCACGGCCACCGAGCAGTGAGCGAAATCGCTGCTTAAATTCGGTTGAGACCGAGCCCTTTTGTTTTTGTTTTGGTCGTGACTGGCAGAGCGACTATATGGGGTTAGAGTTATTTCGAGCTTGATATTTACTTTCTGACATTAAATTTGCTTAATTTTTTGAAAAAAAAAGTGACTTTGAGTTTATGTATTTTTAGCTAAATTAAGCAAAAATCAATGTCAGATGGAAGAACAAATGGATGGAGTTCAAATTGCGTTTACACCGATTAAATAGTCACCACCACGACGAATGGAACGATCAAACTGGCGAATAAAACGATGATTTATTAAAATTAAATCCAGATGCCGTTTCCGAAGCAACATAAAAAATTCTACAATCAAAATCTTGGAATTGTCAAAGCTCTAATTGAATTGAACAATCAAGTACAAATGTAGCCACGTCCACCACATGGACCCCTCCCCCTCCTAACTGTCATGCATGTGTATATCTGATATGCTAATCATCTTCATCAACATGTTTGTACATATCTGCCTCAAAATTATTGCCCGCACACATTAACAACAACAACAACAATAATAATAATAATAAAAAGAAATAAACAAATATTAAATAAAAGTACAGCTGTGCCTTGCTGTCACAATTGTGATGACGTCGCCCTCTGGGGCTTGGTGTTATTTGCCTGATCACGATCTTGATTATATCTTCTATCCCAACAAGTCAAACTCACCGTCCATGGGATCACCAAAGGCACTGTGAGTTGGCACATGCTGCTGATGATGATGGTGATGCAAAGTACGCGGATTGTGATGATTGCCCGAGAGTCCAAAATCGCGTTCCGTATCCGATTCGGTGGCCGTTTCGCGATTATAGCCTCCACCGCCGCCGCCGGCACTGCTGCTGCCAGCGATGCCCACTCCTCCGATAACATCTCCGGGACTAGAGCGTGGTGTTATGTCAATCATATCTTCATCGTCTGTTACTGTCGCATTCAGCGAGGTGGTTAGTTTCGAGTGAGGGGCCAGTGGATGATCGTGATAATTGGCATCGCCCTCGGCACCACCTCCGTTTGTTGTGTGACCGTTTGACTGGAAAGCGTGTAGAATTTAAATTTTGAGACAAGATTCTTTGTTTACGCTTGATAAGATAAGGGAGTTACCCAAACAGAGCTACGCTTACTCAGCTGTGCGAAGCCACACACACACACACATACGCACAGCATTTCCGCCCCCATATGCCAGCTACGTGCATACCTACATTTATACATTTATACACCTCTAATTGTATGTAAATGTGTGTGCCTAGTCGTAACTACTGTCCAGTGATTGGGAAAATCTGGTTCTGTTTGAAGTAGCCTTATCGTACATACACACTTTGGATAAGTACAAGTTTTTACCTTTTTCATGACCGTTTGATATGCCGTTATATAGCTATTCCCTTCGGCGGCGGCCTCTCTACTACCCTTTAGAGGAAATTTCTCCATTTCGTATTTTGTGCGTTAGTTAAAGGTATTTTAGTGGTTTCCTCTTAAATATTTTGCCTTTCTTTTGCGTTGCAGTATTGCAGTCGCTGCCGCAGTCGGCGTTCGTTTTTTTTTTGTCTCCTTTCACAAGTGCAGCGCAGCAGCTAGCGCACGTCACAACACACAAAATAACAAATCACTTGATTTTCTTTCACATTTCACTTGTGGCAACGAAGTGCACCAGATCTGGTAGGTAATTAATTAGTAATTAAATAGGTAATTAATAATATTAATCCATTTTGACTCTCAGCGAATCGTCTGCGTTTTGCCAACACTAGTTTTTTTTTATTTTTGCAAAGCCTATCGACATCGGTTATCGCAGTCGGGATAGAGATGAGCCGGGTTTGAATGTAACAATTCACAATGGTAACAAAATATCTAAAGAAATTAATTTTGGATTAATCTAAAGTAAATAAATTTAAAAAATCTGGCACTATAACATTAAAAATAATGATAAATGCCCTTAAAGTATGCAAATTTTATTTATATATAATAGTTTTCCATTCGGACGAGAAAATTAATGACAGGTCACTAAAGGAAATTTTGCCATTTGTTAGACAATAGCCCCTTTTCCAAAACTGTTCAAAACTAACAATTTTGTTTGCCCTTAGTTCACAAATACATTAATCTTCAATGTTGCATACCACAAATTTTAGTTTAACAGAATCCTGTTAATACAGAGTCTGCTTAGGTCAGCTTATGCTAACAAATCCACTTAAAACAGATTTGTGCACAAGAAAATCATCTAAAATCACTACCAACCCTTCAATATACTAGGTTAGGTAAGGTTGCAATGGTTAGAATAGGAGAACTTTCTTCACTTAGCCAATGAAGGCGCCTGTTACTATATATAACCCTTTCTACGCTGTCATCGTAGAGGAGGGTCCTCCCGTTAAACCATTTAGAAATAGTAGAAATATGAGCAGCGAGGGCGCATCTATTTCATAGAGATGTTGACAGATTGTTTAGAAAAGGACGACCCAACTGTAAGTCGCTCCTACTAAGACAATGACAGAAGAGGTGTTGTACACTCTCCCTCATCCACTGAGCTGCAGCTTCTACGGAAGTGATTGTGTATGATGCCGAGCCTAACGGCGTGTCTTCCTATTAGGCAGTGTCCAGTAAGGGCCCCTGGGCACAAAGAAATATCCTCTCTTGACGCAGCAGTAACGCCCTAGATTTTTTAGTATTACAATAGGCCATGTGTTTCAGATATTTCAGAATTGTTTGCCATCGATCCATGGTTCGATAGGTAGTTTCCTTTGTTAGCTTGGGGTCAAGAGGCACGCCTTTATGTTGCATTTATAGCTGCGATGGTGCCAAGCTCCAGAGGTGGTCAGCCATCTCGCTGGCCTCCTAAGGTAAATGGGCAACCCAAACGAGATTAATTTCAAAGTGTTGAACCATCTTATTAAGAGATCTGCGACTCGTAAGCATTTTTGGTGTTGCTAACAAAGCCGTCATAAGCAATGCAGCTTGACTGTCTAAGAAAATTAATACTTGTGAGGTGGTTTCCAGAAGGTTGGTGCTTTCCTGGATGGCCATAACTCCTGCCTGGTAAACACTGCAATGGTCAGAAGTTTAAATGAAGTTTTTATCCCAAGATCTCGACTGCCTCCCACCTATCCATCCAGTTTTGGAAAGCCTTCAGGGTAGAAATTATGGCACTGGCCGGTGTCATTGAGTTCCAGTCCATTCAACATGTATGGTGACTTTTTACGTAGTGATTGTTGGGGTGCAGTAGTCGGCGGTATCGCCAGGCTAGAGTTACTATCTTCCAGGCTTTCTCTCAGCCTGAGAGCAGTATTCCCCCGAAAAGATCTAGAAGCATATGTAGCATTATGTTATGCATCTGTTGGGGTTGGGTGCTGAACTAATGGTTCTGAGGACGTTTCCCATACACCATCACGATGATTCAAGTAGGGGGTATATCTGTTTGCACACTCCTTGCAGATAGCCCAAAAAGCCTTCTGAAGGGACAAGCTATAATGAGTGCTGCCAAAATTTGGACCTCCATATCAATGCTGGTCGTAAAGAAACTAACAGGCAGAGAACGAAAACTGGTCGCAAAATGGCCGCCGATCGAGAAAGTTCGATCTTTTAAATATATAGGAGTCACTCTATGTCCGAACATGTCCTTCAACACACGTAGCAAGAAAATAAGAGCCGCAAAGACTACAAGTACAGCAATTTAATAAAGCTGAAACGCACTCGAATGAAATATAAAATCTTTGAGGCAACAGTAAAACACTATAACAAGTTCTGGGACCATGAAGCGAATTTTAGGATGTAGATCGACTCAAAGAACTTTTACCAAACGTATATTCCGACTACCGCGACCACCGTACATCCATCTGTCGCCTGTCTTCGAGTAGTTAAATCAGAAAGTTTTTAACATGCCAAGTCAGATTGCCGGGAATCTAGCCAACCAACCGCTACTGCTAACAGGGCATTCCACTGAGAATGCTCAACAAAATTCTGCTGGGGAATAACAAATGAAAGTGGGACTCTTTATCTTTAGAGCCGAGAATATAACTAATGAGAAATTTATCCCGCAAAAGTCAAACATGGTTTTTGGGATGCAAACCATTTTCACAACAAAAACGACACAGCCACCATCGCTTACTTCTCGTGCCCGTCGACAAAGCACTAATATAAGCATTCCCGTAAACACAATATGTGGACTTTGCATGGCGGCGCTGCGACGTCGAGCATCGCAATCTGCCCGATGTTGCAGTGAGGAATACGGGCTTTACATTTACAGAGCCTAGTACAGTCTGAGGCGGAAACACCATGGAGTGGGAGAACTGGAGCAAACTACCTACTGGCACACGTCTTACGGTATCACGCGAGATCACATATAGCTAATGGATTGGGTACTTCTCTCATCTATGAAAATTACATTAATTACATTTTATTATAAAATAAATGTAGGTGGTTATACAAATTTGTAAACGACTGACGGTTTTTATGAGCCATTCCAAGGAACGATTCACTATAAAACTACTACTACTACTCCGAAAGCCTCAGATTTTGGACAATAGCCTCATGGTCTTGGAGTGCACGCAGTTTCGTTTGCAGCTGCCCACTATAAAGAAGCGTGGAGGTGCCAACTTTAAAAGGGAAACCACGAAGCCTCTGCTAATCATTAATGGTGAACCTAACCACCCAGACAAGCTTTGTTTTCGATTGTTAAAAACAAAATTTTGAAGGGATTAATATATTTTTATACCCGTTACTCGTAGAGTAAGGGTATACGTCGTGCAAATGTATGTAACAGGAAGAAGGAATCATTGACCACATAAAGAATATATTTGATCAACAGCCGAGACGATAGACTTGTCCGTCTGTCCGTCCGTCCGCTTGTCCGACCGGTTCGTCTGTATGAACACCTAGATCTCAGAGATGCAGGCAAGAGATAGAGGTTTGATATGTATGGGACAATTTCTTTTATCTGCACGCAGATCAAGTTTGTTTCAAATTTTGGCCACGCCCTCCCGCCCTTGCATTTGAAAACGTTACATTCCTACAGTTTTTAAGATACAGACAGAAAATTTAGAGATAGTTAGTAATTAGCAAAATAAATCGATTTGCCGAAAAAATGATAAAGATCGATGAACGGTTCTCGTTAAGAGCAAAAAAAAAACCACAGCCCCCCCGCAACCACCCCCCACTAAGGAACGCAGGAACACTAAACATGTTTTTTCATGAGTAATTTGCATATCAAAGTCGGTAAGAGCCGACTTTAACTTACGCTCTCAAGTTATATATAAATTATATTGAAAAGCAACATTGCTTCATAAACGGATTGCTGCTCAAGAGTTACTCTGCAGCAGTTGATGTCGAAGTTTTTCCTGCAAGAAAAGGCAACCACTAAATTGATCCTTTAAATTTTGACTAACTATTGATAATAGAAAACATTGAATTTTTTTCTTCATTAGTTTGATTTCTTTGGTCTGAATTTTGATTATTTACTTGGAAAATAATGTTCATGGCGCGGTGAACAAAATTTTAAAGAAATTTGATTAATTGTTAATTATAATTTAGGAACCTGAAGCAATACGTTTAAAAACAGTGTTGCGGTCGAGTGCCCTGACATAAAATACCCTACATCAGTGTACGGCTCCGTTCTAGTACAAGTAGCGACGTCCATCCTCTGGCGCACAGACACCGAGAGCGTACACTGCTCTCTTTGCTACAACAAACATGTGCTAACTGAGAGCGCTCCGCGTGTCTGAACCGCACATGCAAAGTCAAAAATAAGCATGTGTGTTTTGCTGGACACTGACCTACATACATGCCAAAAATTAGTCTTCAATCTGTTGTTGCAGTCTCTGGAGATCGACGCGTTCAGAGACAGACAGACGGACATGGCTAAATCGACTCGGCTGATGCTGATCAAGATAATATATAAAGGTTAGAGGTGCTTCCTTCTGGCTATACATACATTTGCATTAACTATGATCCCCTTTTCCCATTAATGAGAACAGGGTATAAAAACAAGAAATGAAAACTAAAAACAAAATTTATCCGCGATTCAGGCTGTTCCATTTGAAATGAAGTGTGAATGTTCATATAAAAAAAATTTCGGACAGCTTTGCAAATTTCTCTCACAATTCTTTCCAAAAAAGTTCACACGTAAAAATGAAACCAGTTTCAATTAAACTGATACCGTTCAAAGTTAAGATTTTTGCATATTTCAAGGGTTTTCCGGATTACTTTAAGAATTGGATGGTTAAAAACACTTTTTTTGTATTTTCATCTATACATAACTGTACTAAATTTTTTGAAAATAAAAAAATGGGGTGTCCGAGTTGATAAGTTTGGATATATGATTAAATACATTTTTAGTATTTAACTCGTGAGTCGATGACAATTGGCTTAATCGATAGTATTAGCTTACCATCTCTATTTTGGCGTCTCCCTCTCTCTTGTCTTGTCTGCTCTCCGCCTTGCTCTGTTGTTTTACCAAATTATTATTAATTGTAACATTAGTATTAGTATTTGTCTGGCCATTGTGCGACGCAGTGATGTTTTTTTTCGTTCTTAGCTTGCGATTTTGTTTAAAACAAA
>JAEIFU010002245.1:0-47754 GCA_018904235.1 Lordiphosa stackelbergi
CTTGCTTGCCTCTGCTGGAGTATTGCCGGTACTCTTTTAACAAAAACAAACAGATAGAGCTTTGTTTCGCTCGGCTTCACCTTATTTATTCCACCAAGAGCTGATGTACTTGATTTGGGAAACGAAAGAGTCTCTCAGAAGAGTACACAGAGTAAGTACAAAGAAATATTTGATGCAATTGTTAAACAAGGGTGATTTACCCCACACCTGATTTGTACATTAGACTTTTTTCGGTTTCATTGACACTGTATTTACACGGTTTTATATTTACATACGCTTTTACTGCGCAATCACTTTGCCTTCCATATTTACAATGTCTCTACCTTTTGACTCTACCAGGTTTGTCTATACCAGGGGTGCCCATGCCCATTACGCAAGATAATAGCTGGCGCTTATACGCGCCCACGCTTGCTATAAGCCTACATAAAGCCAAAACATCTTCATATGCATGCTCTCCTATTTTCTTCTCACACATTTTCCGACACCCACAATCAAAACATTATTATCTTTCTCTTCTCCTAAAGTCGTTCTTGCTTCAGCCCCCCCCCGCTAAAATATATGATATGCATTTCTATATCATTCCACACGGCCGTAAGCTCATTCTGGGCAACCCTGATCTATACTATCTACTATTGCTACCGCTCCGCAAATGTTTGCAGGGATCTCACGTTGTGTATATTAGAATTATGAGATAATAGTAGAGGTGTACACAACTCATCTCAAGTTGGTTCTTAACGGATAAACCTCTTCACATGGGGTGTCACATGCAGCCTGAGATCCATCTAAAACCACTGTTGATTAGGGTTGGCGATATTTCTCAAAATATCAATTTCGATAATATCAAATATCAAAATTTTCAATATCGATATTTAATATATCGGGTCCAAAAAACATATATATATTGATATATCGTTATTTTTTAAATCAAAAGGGTTTTAGTGACCTCTTGATTTTAAGTCAGTTTTTTTTTTTACAGCGCGGGCTCAAAGGTCAATGGTTGATAACAATTTTAATGCGATCAACAATTCAACAGAGATATCAACATTATCAAATAGCATTTGTATGTCTGGGAAATATTGTTTCGAAATTCGTCCCGAATCCTCATCGGCGACTTCTTGTTCTCACACTCCATAATTTATTATTTTCTATTTAAATGACGAGTACGCCAATAAGTTCTTCTTTTGTTCTTTTTTTTCCCTTTACCCGTGTTTGATGATTTCCAATGTTATGTTGTTATTTTCTAAAGCTTAAGAAAACTAAACAGCTTTAAGGACCGCCAAATGACCATTTCTAGTGGTCGTTATATCTTATCTTCATAATGGGATAACTTTTAGATTTAAATGACTTAATTTTCTGAAACTAGATTATAGTTTTGGGTGGTTCGATTTGTATAGGTGGCAAAACGAAATCTACCGGAAATTCTAAAGAAAATTTCACCAAGAAATCATGGGTAAAAAAGGAATTCTAAACGGTGCAAATCGATCTCAAAATAAAGATATTTGGGGATTTCGTCTTTTTCAAAAGGAAAAAATAAACAATTTTTATTTATTTTATTTAGAAATCCGCACTACTACGAAGAAATAATGAACAAAAGAAGAAAATCTATGCCGAAATACCGTACCTAGATCAAGTTGAATGGAGGAATTCATTTTTGATTCATGGTTTCTGGACAAAATTTTCCGAAGATTTCGATTTTTCTATTAGCTTTCTGCAAAACAAAATGTACAGGTCGTAGTAATTTTTTCTGATATATCGTTTACAAAAATATTGTATATCTGGCTGGCTTGAGGTCGGTGGAGAGTTACTATTCAATGTAATCAACACAAATCAATAGAGATTAATTACAACAACTTGAATAGCAATTGGTATCCTTAACGATCGCTGTTTCGAAGATAACCACATCTTCTCATCAGCAGACTCTCTTGTATTGTATATTCACATTCAAACGATCACTTAGACTCAGGATTGAGTGATGTCAGCGAATACGTTTTGGGGATTCCAATTTATCCAAATCACACCCTGAACTTCGAATATTTTTATGAACGTGTTGCTTTGCTTACCAATTTGACCCGTGACTCTGCTATGGAGGATCATTGGGCAGATTGCCCAGCCACCTTGCAGAGCTCATAAGCAAAAAGAAATTAATTACGTCGAATTGGCATTCGACCCAAAAAAAATCGCGGTTTGTTGGCTTATTCAAAATATATGTGTCCGTGCTTTATTTTAAAATTTTGTCCTGCGGCACATTCTCCATTCTTCACGAACATATACTACATAATTTTTTAAGAACTTTAGAGTAGGGGTAATTCTACTCTACACTCTTTCAACTGTCTCATAAACAGACAAAAATGATTTGATCAAGTGTGAAACGACACTTGAAGAATTGGATTGGCAGATCAGGACAACGAATTTATTTATACTCAAATGATGTATGGTAAAATGCATAATTTGTATGGAAAATGCGCGGGATAAAAAGGTTACTTCAGCCATGCAATCATTTCAAAATTTGTTCTGAATGTTTAAATTAATTGATAGAAAGGCAAAAAGAAGAATTCGCTATTGCTCTGTCCCTATTGGTAGACAAGTTCTTGAAAATAACCTTAAAATATTTCTAATAAATAAAAATATAAATAGTTTCGTTTTTACAAGTGCACACAAAAACACTAGAATTAGATTTTACCGGGCGTAAAGTGTTATAAAAGCCCGCGTGACATATGCCCACGGGCGTTATGATTTCAAAAGTGACATAAAGCTCGCGAGTTATGTCACCGGACCTTATTACATGCACCTCAATTCTGCACCTTTTGCGCTGTCTGCGATGGCGCTCGCTGTTGCTATGCGCCGATTCTTATGATCTTTGTTTTCGAAGCACACTTCGAGGATGCACTTCATTTTGCGTCTGAATGATGCCAGTTACTGAAAAATATGTTTCGTAGCAATGGAAGCAAGGGCGTGCCCACCGCTGCTCTAAGGCATCGTACCTGCTTTACTGTTTTGGTAAAACCCGAACGGGTGTTTGGGAAAGAAGATCTAAAATACACTTTCCCCAAAGGATTGACAGCAAAAGACGCTCAAAAAAATAAGGTTGTGGGAATACAAATTATGTGGGTTCTTGGTCTCTGTTTTTACCCTAACTAACCTAAACAGTCGGAATTATGTGAAAATCCCATCCGGGAGTGCCTTGTCAAACTCTTCATGGACAAGATCCGATCCAAGGAACTCTTTGTCATTAATAGGTAGCATAGTTTAGGGCAACAATGGTCACTGGATCCCCCAGGGGGTTGAAGACATTTCGCTATTTACACATATACGAGCCGAACGCATGCTGAAGTTGAAGAGAAGAGAGCAAACAGCCTTTCAGTCGCTGGCCAGCCTTTGATGCACTTTGCTATTTACACAGATACGATCCGGAAACATGCCGAAGCTGAGAGGAAAGAGAGCAACAAGTCTTGCAGTCGCTGGACAGCCTTTCATGCTGTCAGGTCGGAGCAAATTCACGGGGCTATATTTTCGCACACCAATACACTCTAACTTGTTGGCCTGGCTCTCGTTGGCCAACTCTAAGTCAAAGGTAAGACCAACTCGCAATATGGTGACTCGCTTTTCCTAGCAAATTTGAAGGTCATCCAAAAGATGTCGCTACAAGTATAGCTCTGCCCGAAAATAGAACCAGCATACAGCACAATTTGCGTTTCCTTAACTAATCTTTAGTAAACATCTGTGCGGTTCTAAACAATTTGATTGACGTAACAAATATATATGTATAGATTTTCACACCTGGGTTGGTCAACCTGTTAAAGTCCCTTAAAGAGGGGTCAAAATCTAACAAAAGTGTACAACAATCAGTTTTTTGACTTCATTTTTCATTCCCTGGTTTTAATTGCTTGAATGGAGCATCAGAACGGGAGTTGGAGGACACAGCAGTTCGTTCTTCGCCCACTGCTTGAGTAATGTTATGACATTTGAATAAAAACACTCAAAGTGCTTGATGTATTCTTTGAACTAAAATATCAAATCAAAGTAGGCTTTGCTTTTTAAATTTCTATTTTAGTTGAACTTGAAGCTTGAAGTTATATTCATTCTTGTCTGGTCCTTCTAGGCGGAAGGTTCTCTGACAAATTATTTTTTCTTTTTTATATTTTACTTAAATTATTTTTTACTATTCTGCGATTTCCGATTTGGTTAAAGGTTTTTTTTATGTTTTTATTTCATAATTTTCTACCAAATGGAACTTGCCTATTAAATTTAGGGAGTTCCACTTCGACATGGTATCTCGGTTAAGTATTTAGATACAAAATACAACCAAAGATCCGCTACTCTCGTATCTATAATTATGCATCAGATAATGAATATAAATTACGCGCATGTTGGAGCATTTGCATGCTAAACTACCAGAGGCAGGTACATGAAAATTAAAATCGAAAATAAAACAGGCAACATTTTCTGCTGCTGCGGCTAATAAGTTGATGGCAAATTATGGCAGGCCAGGCAACCAACCAGCCAGGCAGCCACTCATCCAGTTGGGGACAGAGCCCTGCATTCGAGTAGTAAGAGCAATCACATGCATGCAACGCCGCTTGCTGCAGGGCGTAATTAGCAAATAATGCAGGCAGCATTTGTACAAGGAGAAGGGGAGAAGGAGAAGGAGAAGAAGAGGTTGCCAGTTCGTTAGAATCGACAACTCGCGACTCACCATCATTAGAGCAATGTTTGCATACATGTTGACTGAGTTCTACCAGCTCTCCAGTGGGTGGAGGGTGAGAGAAGAGGAAGAAATCTTTGGCAGCTGTGTAATTTGTGGTCCAGTTTGTCGCCAGGCCCAGCTAATGGCCACTTAATAATACCCCTGCCCATCGATATATGTACCGACTAAGTGTACACATGCCACCTGCATGGAACTGTATACAGGACCAGGGGTACCAGAGTGATGCGACCAAGCGATAAGCAAACCAAAATTGTCTGCGTCTGGCATTGATAAGCCAAATGACTTGGCGTTAACGCACACAAAGAGACCATCCCAAATTATGGGGGGCAAACAGTTAGAGGTGAGGCTTGCCAGGACACGACAAGCAAAAAAAAAATCTAGAAAATTTCTTTCTTTAAATAAATTATAATTTGATGATTTTTTTGTTTGTAACCAAAGGCAGAATTCCACAAATGGGAGCCAGGTTGCACTTGGGAATTCCAAAGCAAAAGCAATAAATTTTTCTGTTTTATTTTCTAATTGTAAACACTTTTACTTTTACGGAGTAGAGCACCCATTGAAGACAAAACCGGGTTTGTTCCTATTCAGCAAACATTTGTCTATGTACACACACAAGTGTATAGCTTGCTTACCCACTTTGCTTGGACTTGAGTCTTAAAATTTCTTTTGTTAATTTTTGCCTCTCCAAATTCGATTTGTTTTGATTCCCTGATTAAAAGTGTTTCAATTCTCGTTTTGTTATTAAAATTATTTAATTTATTTAATGCTTCTTAATGTCTAAATAGTTTGCGGCCAAAATTAGTTCTAAGAGCGTGCCCTGATCAATTTTCATGAAATCGGCTTCCCTTCGCTACGTTGCTCCTTGTATTCATCAGTAACATGATGAATTTCTGTTTCATTTCTCGTTTGTTATTAAAATTATTTTATTACATTAATGCTTCCTCTATTTCCAAATAGTTTGCAGTCAATATGAGTTGAAAGAGTGTGCTCTGATCCATTGACTGATTTCAACGCTACAGTGCTCCTTGTATTCATCATCATCTAGGTGAATACTTAGCGCAATATTTTCTTAATTTACATTATCCCCATTCTCCTTCCGCAATCTTTTTGCAATTTCGATGTCCGCGTGGAAGATTATCCCATCGGATGACTGCAACTTGATTCTAGGCATTAGTCTTCATCGCACTATCAATACAATCGATGTTTTTATATTTGTCCAACAATCGATTGCTTTGACCGCTATCGGAGAAAACTTCATACTGTTATTAAGTAAGAGTAAAAATTTCTTTTTCTCATGACTGACATCATGATATTATTTTATTTCTTTATTTGCACTTACTTGAATATTTCGAAAACCATAATTATTTTTGGTGATCATTTGCGTCAGTATATCGATAGTAGTGGAATATTTACCAAAGACCAAAATGATATTACTTTGTATGGAATTTTAAGAATAATTCGCTTTATCCATAGCTCACATTTTGTAGCTTGCATTAGAAGTGTATTTTGTTCTCAGTCCAAGATATTTTCGAGTTGAATTAACTCGACGCGCTTAATGTAACTTCTATCCTTGGCGTCTCTCTTTTTGCAACTACAAACAAGTGCCAAATGCGAGCGCTCTAGCGTAGCTAAACACACACAATGTCAATCGTGTGGGTGCACGTTGAGGCTACAATAACCTCAATTCCAGGCGCCTTCTACCTCTACCAAATCTTCAGTGACCTGTGCCTATATGTCTTTTTTTTTTATTAAACTAAAAGTGTGAACTGACTTTTCTATTAAACTTCGATAAATGGGACTATCTATTTTTCTTAATGTTTCCTGTAGAAGTATTTTTTTCTTAAGACATTAAGGTTGAGTTGTGCCTAACTCTTCTGATATTTTGGTTTAGAATTGTTTATAGCTCGTCAATAACTCTCAGCCCAATGTTCAGTTTACTCTGCTCACGTAACTGACCCTCTCTGACACTCCCGCAACCGAATGTGTGCTACAACACTAAGCAGTGATCGGTCTGAGAGCAACCACATACCAGGCCTAAGTCAGTCAATCGGTCATAAAATGGGTGCTTCTTGAAGACCAAACTGTAAAAATGTTAGTTGAAAAGGTTGCAGACTCAAGACTCAAGCGCCAGAGTTGAGCATAAGCAGAAAGCTAGTCTGTGTGAGAAAGAACGGGAGACCCAGCCAGGAATTTAGCAATCGTTATGCAAACCAAGCGTTACGTAAGATTGCTTTTGCAAGCTTAGTTTAGGAGGCTAAAACAATTACAAAACACTTTGCTAAAGTAAGCTATTTGCGCATGTCGTTTCGGCGAACGAGATGACCTACTTTTGACCACTCTCTTCGCAAAACTTGTGATCTTTTTGTGCTACGCAGCTGCAGCTGGCAAGGCAGACAAAAAAAATGGAAACTTTGAGCAAAGGCAAGAAAAAAATGAGTATCTCATTCTCGTTGTCTCTTTTGAAGAGCGAAGGGTGAACGTTTTTTCTTTAAAAAGTGAATGCGGGCTTAATTTTATTTAATGTCAGCAGCAATAATATTAGAAATAAAATAAGAAAGCAGATTATATACGATTGTCAACATCAAGTGCAAGAAAATTTATTGCGGACAAGACGTGCATTCGAGCCTTCACTGTTGCCACTGCCATTCGTCGTAAGTAACAATGCTTACTTGCAGTTTAAATTTAAAGTCAACTATTTGAATTTTAATTTAAATTCTATTACAGAGACTTTCACACTCATAATAAGGAAGGAAAAGAATTTACTTTTAATTTTTGAATAATAAAAATAACCCACCGGAACACTCGCAAAATAAATGTTTAAAACCCTTTCTTATATCTTATTTTACTTATAATACAACACGTATTGCAACCGTATTTACAAAGCTTGTTGAAAGCGTTTAAGAATGAATTTTAAAACATGTTTTGCAAGCGACTTTTTTAAGCTTATAAAGATGGGTGCGTTTCGATTATAAAATGCTGACTTTGATGCGTTTTATAAATGTCTCAGCAGCGTTTTATAAACGTTGCTTTGAACGCTTACAAAACGTGTATTTTTATATGAAATTGTTTGCTGGGGAGCGCTTGTAGTTTGTCGCATACATTCATATTGTTAACCGAGCCTAGGCTGTAAGCTTACAAACCGATGCATTCACTCGAAGAAGACCTTTTCAATGCGTAAAATTTTGTATTGCGCATTTGTTATTAAGGCCCTCCTTGCTCGATCTCGAAATATATCAATTCAGCAATTTTTGGCCGTTCTCTTTCATTTGAAAGAACTTGATAAAAAGCATTAAAATCATATTTTCTACAAGTTTCTCGAAAATATACTGCAACGGCCGAAAGGCCGTGAACATGTCACTGAAATCCTGAATCATTGGAATTTGACCAACAAATACCCAAAACATATAAATGATTGCTATATTATACCAACTGCTTAAAGCGAGGCGTGAAAGCCATGCCTTACCTGCTGCGGCCAGCTGGACTCTTCTTCGCTTCTTCTTGCTTCGAGTACCCATAAATATACAGCTTTGCAGCCTAAAATCATTATACAATCATTTTTGAGGCTATCCATACCTATTGGCAAAGATTGAGCAAAGAAATGTATAATAAAATTTGCCCCAAACTAATGCAAATTATTTAAGGAGGGGAAACATTCGCGAAAATTTTGCTCTTCTGGGAACACCAAATTTGATTTACATAAACATTTACCTTTCAAGGCTAACTTTGTTTACACAATATGTTCAAATTTTGTTTGCTTGTTGGACCTTAGCTTTAGCAGATTGACAAAGAATTGTGTAATAAAATTTGCCCCAAACTGTGTGAACACTGAAGCAAATTATTTGCGGAGGGAAAATATTTGCGCAAATTTTTTCAGGGAAAATATTTGCCTAAATTTTATTTACTTAAACATTTACCGTTCAAGGCAAACTTTGTTTGCACAATGTAGTGAAATCGCGTTTCGCTGCGCCTTCAACAGTATAGAACCAAATGCATACCCTCTTCCCATCCACATCCCACCTACTCTCCACTTCCTATCCACTTCCCACTTACCACCCACCATCCGCCCACTTCCCGCCCACATCCCACCCACATCCCATCCACATACCACCTACTTCCCAGAGGGCATCCGGCGGTATTTCCAACATCGGAAAACGAAAAATTTCAAGACAATCGGATGAAAAATAGTTTTTTGCATGCTGAATTTTCCGGCCATTTTCCTCGTCTGCGGATTTTCCAAAATCGGAAAAACACGTGTCGAATTTTTTCGCGTACTATGTTTAAAAACCAAGTTTCAAGTCATTCGTATGAAAAAAATACATTTTTCCTCATACAAACTTTTCCCACGCTTTTCCGACTTTCCCGGGTGGAATTTTTCAAATTTTCTTTCTAAGTGCGCGCTTGCATAACTAAACAAAGGTCTATGCCAAATCTCAAACCTGCAGTATAAGCCGTTTAGGCTGCGGGTTATGGATATAGATATAAATTCTTGATCAGCATCAACAGCCGAGTCGATATAGCCATGTCCGTCTCCGTCCGTCCGTCCGTCTATCCGTCCGTCCGTATGAACAAACAGATCTAAGAGATGGTAAGAGATAAAGGCTTGGCATGTATGGGACAAATGCTTCTTATACTTTTAGGCAGATAAAGTTTATTTTCAATTTTTTGCCACTCCCCTCCCGCCCCGCAATTTTGAAAAAACGTCATATCTCCCACAGTTTTGTAGATAGATGATTCATACCTTTTAGAGATAGTTAGTCATTAGCAATATGTATCAATTTGCCGAAGAAATAATAAAGATCGGACCGTGAATGCGCCTCAAATGGTCCATCCGCTTAGTCCAATTTTGGCATACTCTTTCCAACATTTCTGCCGGTATCTCAGGAATAAATGCTCATTTGAAGCGGGCTTGTCTGTATAGACATGAGCTTTAACATAGCCCCACAAAAAATAGTCTAAAGGCTTCAAATCGCACGATCTAGGCGGCCAATTGACCGGTCCCGATACAATCAATAAGTCCATTGTTGCGCGTGCTGTGTGGCATGTGGCACCGTCTTGTTGAAACCACATGTCATGCAAGTCAAGCTCTTGCATTTTGGGCAAAAAAAAGTTTGATATCATCTCACGGTAGCGCATACCATTCACAGTTACGTTACGATCATCTTTAAAGAAGTACGGTCCAATGATGCCAGCAGCCCATAAACCGCACCAAACTGTGACTTTTTCTGCATATTCACTCCAAAATCGACAATTCTGCTTATTTACGTACCCATTGAGCCAAAAATGAGCTTCGTCGCTGAACACAATTTTTCGGTATAAAAGTGGATCTTCGGCCAACTTTCCAAGAGCCCATTCACCAAAAATTCTACGTTGCGGTAGGTCGTTCGGCTTCAATTCTTGCACCAGCTGTATTTTGAAAGGCTTCACACCTAAATCCTTCCGCAAAATTTTCCACGTTGTTGAGTAACAGAGGCCCAATTGCTGCGAACGGCGACGAATCGATAATTGATGGTCATCATTAACACTGGCCGATACAGCTGCGATATTTTCTTTAGTTCGCACTCTACGTAAGCGTGTTGGTGGTTTAATGTCCAACAATGTAAATTTGGTGCGAAATTTAGTCACAATAGCCCGAATAGCCGCTTCAGTGGGTCGATTAAACTGACCATAAAATGGAAGAAGCGCGCGATGAACTTTCTTAACAGAGCACGCATTTTGATAATAAAATTCAATAATTTGCAAGCGTTGTTCGTTTGTAAGACGATTCATGGTTAAATTATAGACCAAACTGAAGATGTTTGACAGTGAAACAAAACACGAAACCAGTGTTGCCAAAAAGATAATAGCTAAACAATCACCCTTTAGTAATAGTTAAGCTTTTATATATTTGCTTATTCTTCTTCGTCCAGTAATTCCATTTGATGATTACCCAATGGAAGAATATTTGCCATCTCCAAGTCGATTAGGACATGAAGTTCAAGTTGTTGGAACCCAATAGTTTAATTCTTTAGGCTTAACCGTATGGAAAGTTGTTTGTTGCTTGTTATTTTTCCAAAGGTTTTTCTATAAATAGCTTGTAAACCTGATAACTCAGGAATTGGAAGCCTCCTATAAGAGAGTTATCTATATCGTCGACATTATGTTTTCCTATCTAGTTTGTGTCCTAAATACGTTAAGTATCTTACGTGTCACATTCCCATCTCTAGTGGGGACATCTGCTAACTGGACATCTGCGGGTGTTTTCCCTCTTTCCCTTCCCTTTCCTTTCCTCCTCCTTCAAATGCCGCACGCAACTTTGGCAATAGTAATTTTGTAAAGTTTCTAGATGAAGTTGGTTTGGCCATCCAAATGCATTTACTGAATAGATTTTTGTGTTGTTAGATGCCATTTTTCGTTATAATCCGCTAAGCGTAGCGTGGGTGAAGGAGGGAGAGAGTTTTCACTGCTTTCACTGCTTTTGCTGGTCGATGCGTGTGCGCCTTTGTGTTTTATTGCATGTCATTTCCGCTGCCATTTCCTCTTGCATACTTCTGATGATTGGTCTGCTCGCACGGCTGTCTGGTCGGCATCCTGGCAAATGCAATGCAGCCATTACGTTTATCCTGCCACACACACACAAACACACAGACTCATACACTCGTACATCAGATATGGCAAAATTTATATTCGCATTTCCGACGCTCATTTTTATCATGAACCGAAAACCCCAAAAACCACACCACACTACATACAAATTGTAAACGTGCAGCTGCTGTGCTTGAAACTGTGGAGGAGAGAGAGATCCGAGTAAAGGACAAACAAACGTCACAAACACACATTGGGTATGGCGACTTTTATTGTTCGCGACTGCAGGACTGCGCTTTTTAACGCATTTTCAATACGCTTTTAAGTTTTTATTACAATATTAAACTGAAGGTGATTTTCCTGCTGGGAAAGGATTTCACAATAAAGCTTTAAGAAGTTGGTAAATAAGTTTAAAATAAGTTTAAGTTTGGTGAGGGTGTTTCAGATTTTTAATCAATTTTAATCTGGCCCAAAAAATAACCAACAAATTTATGTCTGTCTGCCCTGAAATATTTCACAAATAACTAAAGTCAATTTTATACAATTTCACAACAGAAAATGTTATTAACTCTGCCAACATTTTGTAATTTATGTGCACAAATGTTTCAGCTTATTATTCCCGCTCCACCTGCCCTTCTGCCTCTGCCTGCTCTACGCTTACTTTTTCACTCATCGACTGGACTAATGGCACAGCTTTCAACAATTGTTTACTGGCCCATTAATTAATACAAATATAAATTGCCAATATGAGTGCGTGCTGTTCGTGATGTATCAACCAACGGCCATTTGCACAGCACGGCCAAAAATGGCCGAGCGCATAAATAACCACGGAATGACCAAAAACAAAAAAAAAAACAACAAAAAAACCCTCCGCCTAGAACGTTTAATTAATTTTTAGCGTGTTACCCAGACGTCCCAACACTGCGAGGGTAAAAGCAAAAGAGAGCAAGGGAAAAACAATTATTAATATTTGCCAGGCACACACTCCTCCCACCATATACTCACACCCATTAAAGGGATACATCATCATAACTAATAATAATCATGAGCTGGGCACGTGTGGACTGAGGGTGGAGAGATACGCTGTCCGCCTGTCTGACTTAAAGAGAAAGCTGGAAAAATGTTGCCCCTAGCTCGAATTAAATTAAGCTTTATTGATGTGAAGTAGACACAAGGACACACACAGACAACTGTTACAATGTTTCTGGTATTTATCGCCTTGTATAGTAAGCATTTAGTTTGACCAACTGGGTTGCCATTAACAGGTCTCCACCAAAAAAAAAAGGACAACCGTGGTTTAAAGAAGGTAGAGAAATTACTACAGTTTTAGTAAGTTTAGTTATTTTGGGAAGAAGTGTTGAAAAAAATATGTTGTTTTAATTTAGAGGATATGGGTTTTTTTGTTAGAAGGGGAAATGAGGTAAGGGATAGGGGAGGAGGATAGGGGTTATATACCAAAGATAAAACCACAACCAACAGTTTGTAAACGACTGTATTTACACACGGTTTTCTATTAAAAAATTATCAATAAAAATACCTTTATAATAAAATTATAATATAAATTAATTTGTGTGTTTTTTAAGATCTTTGATTTGTTAGATTTGTTCCCCCCGAATATCATAATAAGTGTAAAACTTCGTAATCCATAATTAATAGTTAAGATTTTCATCAAGATTTAATTGTTGGCATCGGTTCAAAAAAAATTTGTAAAACTTTATAATAAGTTCGAGACTCTAGATATCATAAAGATTTTATAGTTAGAAACTGTCGATGGGTAAATAGGAGGGTAAGACCAATCGGTCAACAGAATTGCTAAATTTGTAATTCAGACAGACAAACAAATATGGCTAAATCAACTTGTCTGTTGATGCTTATAAACAATGTGTATACTTTATAGGATCGGAGGCCCTTCTTTCTGTTTGTTTCAAACATTAGCAACAACTTAAGATACTCTACTAGATGGCCCGGCGAAGATGTACAAAAAAGATTTTCCATCTAATCTTTTAATTCAATTATTCTTCGTAACGAATCAATCCAATTAGAAGGACGAAATCACACAAGAGGAGCGCCGCATTAGTATGGCCCGAATATGTGTTTCGCAAACACAAGAGCAAACAGAGGCTGCCTGTGAATCGAATCGAAATAGTTTTATAGTTTAATTAACGATCGTTTTGCAACATGGTCAAGGAACAATGGGAAGTTAAATGAATAGCAAGACGGATTCTGACAAAAGTACTCAACCATCGATAATATATACAATCAAGCATCAACAGTCCATCTGAACACATATCCCACATCTATCTTGACTACAGGATAGTTACAACATACAGTAACAATTCATACCACAGAACGACAATTAGTTGGACACTTAAAGCACGCACTGATACTCTGGGTTAAACGGAAGTTTATACAGACAGGGAAATACCAAAGACATTAGAATATGAAGATGAGTAACGCCATACGATTTTTTTGCACACGATTTTTGCCCCTGGCTTTTCATCTGGCCTTTCGTTCTCTTCAAATTTTGTCCAGAAGCCAGAGAGAGAGAGCCAGAGCAGTACGCATACAGCTATAGCCGACGACTGTAAGTGTGCACACGTATTCTCAAGCATTACTCACACAAGCAAGTGCATTCTATTTTTAGATTTTTACGCTCTCAACTTTGTGTGAGCGGAGAGAGAGCGATTTTCGGCGCCACCAAAAAAAAAGGTGCTGATGGCAAAACCATTTTATGGCGGGCGTTCGGCTACACTGACCTACGTTTACGAAAACGTCGGTATTTTACAAACCCAATACTTTTGTTTGATTGATCACACCTATAATACTAACTGACGCCAGGAAGAAATGCTTTTGATTTGAATCGGCAGCTTTTTTATAGGATTGCAGGATTGAGCCATGTACGTGTTTGGCTGAAAAAATGCAAAAGCTACCGTTGTAGCTTTTGTGCACGCCGCTTGTTGAAATGAGAAAGCTAAACGCGGCGTGTAGAGAAAAGCTACAGGCGCCGTGTAGAATTTAGAAAGCCACACGCGCGTGCAAAAACCTACACGTGGCGTATAGAATTCAGAAAGCCACACGCGCGTGCAGAAAACACATGGACTGCAACACGATTGGAATGATGTTTTAGACGTCTCCGCCACGTAACGCGTGTAAGGCAAGGCCTCTTAGACATTACTTGTATTGAATCTGCTAAAGGCACAATCCAATATTTGCTTGCTTGTAATTCTCAAGTTCTAATTCAACGCAATCGCTATTTAATACAGGCAACAGAAATTTGCGCACGATTCGTGTAGATTAAATCTAAATGTTCATTTAGAAATCCCACACGTCACGTGTGGCAACCAGTTTGCTAAACGAAAAATATAAAAATTCAGTACTGATGTAGAGCTACATTTTTCGTGTAGAATTCCCACACGGGCGTGTATGATTTCAATATCCAAACGTTAATGTAGAAAACCGAAACGTCCGTGTGGTAATTAGATTGCTGCAGAAAAAATGTAGAATTATTTGGGGAAATGAGCTGATTTTCTAATGTCGTGTAGACTTTGCCTTTGCACACGCAGCATTTAACTTTTCTACATTTGCATTTAGATTTTTAATTTCTACACGACGCGTGTAGCTTTTCTGCACGTCGCGTGTGGCTTTCAGAATTCTACACGCAGCGTGTGCAATTTAACAGGGCGAAATACGTTGCGTTTAGGTTTGACATTTCTACACGCGCCGTGTAGCCAATTTTGTTTTCTCTGTGTGGGCATTGTGGCGCATTGAAGCTTGCTGGAGAAACGCCCATATGGCATTTTGAAAATCACCTGAGCCAATTCATTCATTGCTTCGAGGCGATACCCAAGAATAACGACATTTTCCTGTGAATGCTCAAAAATTCAATGGCTGTTTTGTCTTCATTTGGGATATAAACACGGATATAGTCCGACATTCAAGATTCAAGTCCAGGTTTACCATTGAATTTGATCTTTGCAACCTGTTGAAGATGCACAGCATAAATTCCTACAAATATACTTTATGGGCCATACAGAGGATAAACTTAATAGGCATCAAGGGATCCATACAGCAATAAAAAGAGTAATTCTTCATGATCTGCAGCAACTATTTCATGAACATTATGATTTGGTCAGGCTGTGCAAGACTGCGTTGCAGCAAATTCTAAATGATGTTTACAAAGTCGTGGTCAGAGTGGATAGTTTTTCTCCCATTTTGCAAATTTCCCGATTTTTTGAACCATTTAAACTACACTTCCTATTTACCCATCTATTTTCCCGTTCGGTCTGATTGCAAAACGCACGAAAAATCCGTCGGTGTCCCAGAACTTCAAGAGATTTCGTTTTCTTATATGAAAATCGAGTTGGAAGGTTTTTGGCCATGCTAATTGGCCATTTTTATTGAAACACAAATTTTGCTATTAAAACAAATAAAATATTTAATTAATTTGATGCAACCTATCCAGGAAAATAATGCTGTTCACGTTTCCAAAACTTATTTTGCTTATCGAAATTGTTCGGTTGGTGAATTTAGGTAAATATCCCGACAAAAAGCGAGAAATTTGAAACCAACCGAAAGAGATTTCTGTGACACCGAAAAATTGGTTTTGGGTTGGAAGAGATTTCTGTGACATCGCTGATAAACTTATATATGAATTTGACAAATTCCGAGATTTTTAGACCGTTCGATGTACACCTTTTATTTATCCAAATATTTACCCGTCTTCATGACAATCTACGGAAATTAAGAAAAATTAAGAATGTCTAAAGAAATCAAGAGAAGTTGATAGTTTATTTCGTAAGAAAACTGATGTAGGGAGAGGACCAGAGTAAAATAAAAGACGTGTGTCTGCGGTGCGCGTCATTCTAAGAATGGCACTCGTGACTTTATTGATGCTCATCAGAGCGATTGAGAGAGAGAGAGAGAGAGCATCGTTAAGTTTGTTCTTTAAACGAACTTGGCGATGTATTTACAATTACTTACTAGGAAAATTTAAAGGTGAAGAAGTTCTCATTCCGAGTATTTCGATTATTCAAACCAATGTGCCTTTTAGTTTAAACGATTTCAATTTCCGTAACGTTTTGCTTTCACCATGATGAGTAACATCTCACAAGGCCTCCTTAAGTCTTTGTGGTTTAAATTTAGAAAATGCATGTTTTACTCATGGTTGGTAATAAGTAAAAAAAACGAAAAATATCGTATTTTACAAGGTGCTTCACTGAAAAGATCCCAAGCAATACAACATACATATTTTCAAGTACAAAGTTTGCCGAGCCAGCTAATATTTACAAAATGGCAGCTATTCTCAAATAAGTCCTCAGACTACAAGTACATTGAACAACGCATTTAGACAGCATTTTACCCTCAACAAAAAAACGTTCTACCTTTCAATTTGATGGCTTATTATAACAATAATCACCCAACCACTGTGCCACGCCGTGTGTGTAGCCATCGTGCCTGGCATACAGATACCCGTATCATTAGCCCAACTTGCCTTGTCTAATGTGCAAATCTAATTAAAGCTGCCCGGACATGGACTAGACTCCATATGCGAGAGGAGTTGTTAAAGTCAAAGCGTATAGCGTCTCTAGCCACTGACCACAAAATAAACGCCACAAATAATCATAAAAGTAATGCCACAGACGTTGCGCCGCCTGTTCACAGTGGAGTTGTTGTTGTTGTTGTTGCTGTTCTTGGTTGGCTTTTGCCAAAAACCAGACAGTGGTTTGTGACTTTGCTACTCCTGGGTTACTTTGTTGCGTATTTATTATAGTTGTAGTATTCCTATTTCCTAGTTGGCTGCGCTCTGCATTTTGTATCTGTTGTGGCATCCATCGCCTGCCCTAAATCATTATGAATTTATGAACGGCGAGAGGTTGTAATGTGTTTATTGGCAAAGCCAACAGCAGCCAGCAAATGCTAAGAAATGCACAGGAAATTGGCTTAACTTTAATTTGACATTGTTGGTTGGAGATAGAAAATGCACAGAAAGTGCTTAAATTAGAGGTTATAATGGTTGTGTAGTGGATGGAGTGTGATTTAAGTTGTGGCTTATTTTAGATGTGGCTTTGATTGAATTGGTGGGAAAACTAGTACCAAGGACACAGCATAGAGGTTAGGGCTGTAAACCGAATAAGAATCGTAAGGGGTTCACTCCGAGGTTCAAATCCACATAACACCAATGACCAATAGATGGCACCAGTTCTTGATTTTCAAAACTGACCAATAGATGGCGCCATTACTGTAACCATTGTGACGGTTCCAGTTCATCCAGATCCAATCACAGATCCAGTTCATCTAACTAGTTCACACATCACTGACAACTATCGATGATCGTTACTCCCGACTTTTTATGTAACACACACACAAGACTTATCTCTCCGTCAATGTGTTACACTCATTCTTACCGGCAACACGCCGTCTCCAAATAAACGAACTTAAACCTAATCTGTGTTTTAAACTAAATAGTTAACGGGGCGTAGCCACATATGGTGACCCCTTCTGGGTAAAAGTTCGCAATGAAAAACAGTAAACGGGCTCTACCAAAATGGCGTCCGGCCTTGGTAGTGCCCAGAAACATACATACAAACGCATTACAACAGCAAAAACACAACAAAAGTGAAATATGCATAAAACATTAAACAAAAGCCCCGAAACAAACATGCAAACGCATTAAAACAGCAACCACACAACCAAAGTGAAATGTGCAAAAAACGTTAAACAAATGCACATAAATAAAGTGCCAACAATATGGCTTCATCAAGAAGTGTATACACTCACACGCCCGCATACACAACAGAAAACATGCTGACAGCGTCTTGTGAAATAGTCGGAGCTCAACATCAACTGCAGACGATCAACCTGTTTGCAGCGAAAAGAAACAACAAAACGATCATCCATACATGAAGACGTCATATCAAAGTTGAAGGAGCTTCTTCAGCCTGGCTTATATAGACACTCAAGAACCCTTGGTCCAATACAATCCATCTGGACAAAAAGAGACCGGTGACTGGCGGATCTACAACTCCGCCACTTCAAGCAAGCACATAGTCCAAATCCACTGCATCGACGATCAGCGTCAACTGGCCTGATGACCCAGTCGACTTCACGCATTGTATAAGAGGGGAGTGGCTGTAGCGGTTCCAATTCACCCAGCTCAAATCACAGATCCAGTTCATCTAACTTGTTCACACATCACTAAAAACTATCGATGCTCGGTACTCCCTTTTTATGTTTCTTACATCTCTAACTCACACACACACACTGCCTTTTTTTGTGGTAGGCGATAGAAGCATCGAAAGCCGTCTCAATCGCAGGGTTGCGACTGAAGTGTAGGACTCCAACCCACTAAACTACCGCCTTCTTCTCCCCGATTCCCGGTGGCACTGCCGTGAGGTATTACTTCACCGGGGGGGAATTGCCCAACGGGCTCATCTAGGTTTCTCTCCTATGTGAATAGTTGCGCTGTCTTTCTGCGCTACGCAGGCTTTGAAACACTACTGTGGCCATATTGCAGACTGCAGACCAATTTTCCGTAGATTCTAGCATGATACTCAACAGGTTGCTAACGGCTGGTGTCCTCCCCACCCGCATGCTTAAATCTTGTCGTTCTTCAGCAAACTTCGGACAGACAAAAATACATGCTCTGCGTCTTGGGTGACCGACTGCCCTGTACAGTCTGGGCAGCGCGTCTTCGTGTTTGAACCTATGTAGGTAGGATTTCAAACAGTTGCGTCAAGTAGTAGGTCACCTGTCCGTGTCTCTTCTGTCCAGCCATAATCCTATGTTTGGAATTAGCTTGAACGTCCATCGTCCTTTGGTCGATCTCTGCCACCGCTCTTGCCATTTCATCCGTGTGGTCTCGCGAATTTCCGCTCTTCGCATTTCAGGGCTAATGCTTTCTGAATCTACAGAGTATAGTTCAGCAGCTTCCTGTGCCTTCAGGTCTAGCGGGAGCAGTCCAGCCACCACCAGTGCAGCATCGTTAGAGATGGTGCGGAATCCGCTGCACACCCTCAGCGCACAGACCCGTTGGACTGCGTTGGCTGCACGCAGATAGGTTGGGTATCTCGACGCTGGTGCCCAGACCGATGCTGCGTGAGGAAGGGTGGAGCTGACTACCCCAACAAGCAGTTTACGCCGGGACTGCCCTGGTCCTCCAGTATTGGCCATGAGTCTGGACAGTGCTGATGCCGTGCCGCTGGCTTTCTTGCTGGCGTACGCTAAATGATCCCTGAAATTCAGCCTATGATCGATCATCACTCCCAGGTACTTAAGGTAGGGGCGGGAAATAATTGTAGTATCGCCTACAGTGATATGAGCCGTTTCTACCCTCTTGTCGCTACTGATCAGCACTGCCTCCGTCTTTTTAGTGGCTAGCGTCAGGCCTTTGTCCTCTAGCCAATTGCTGACCTCCTGAATCGCTCTGTTGCTGGTCTGTTCCACATCGCTGAGGTGTTTTGCAACTACCACCACAGCAATATCATCAGCGAAACCAATGACTGTTGCGCCGACGGGCAATTTGAGCCGGAGTATGCCATTGTACATGACGTTCCACAACATTGGGCCAAGCACAGATCCTTGTGCAACCCCTCTGGTGACCTGATAGCGCTTCACGCCATTGTTCCCCAAACCGGCAAAAGTGGAAAAACCCCAGGTCTCAGCATTCCCAAAGCTAATTATTTGTTGTATAATTAGTATAATTGTGAAAATCCAAAAATTTTATTTTAATTTTAAATGGGCGCGACTGGGTCTCAAAGTTTTAAAAAAATTTTAATCATACGCATACGTTCACCAAAATACAAATTTTTACAAACGAAGTTATTAGTTCATTTCAATTTGTCATTGTTTTAAATCCAAACATAGATCTACATTTGTGGAAATAAATTTACAAATGCTGGTTTATAAATAAGATCACGCCGACTATTGAAAAAATAGTTGCCGATATTGGGAGGGTTTGAGTTATGTTTACAAAACTTTGAGACTTATCTATCGCGCCCGTTAAAATTTTTAATTTGTTTTTCATTTGAGCCAATTATACAAGAAATAGTAGATAAGGCATGACCTCCAAATTTCACATATGGGGACCGCTCTAAGTAATCCGTATAGGGGTTCAATAAGGTGCCCATTTATGTTTTAAGGGCTTCTTATGTCCTTCGCACCAGCAGTCTTCGCTCCCATCCATCGCTCTCCCTGAAATGCATTTCTCGCGATACGCATAGCTTTCCGATGGCATCTGTGGTTGATCGTTTTTCCGGAATCCATATTGCGAGTAGACATCCATTTGTCTACTACTTCCTCCAGGCGCGCATGTATGATCCGTTCCAGGATTTTCGACCGTGTCCAGCATGCACAGTGGCCATAGGCTGATGGATCCTCCGCTAGCTTTCCCTCTTTTGGTAGCAACACCAAACCTTGCTGGGAATATTCCCTCAGTGAGGCAGGAATTGTACAGGTCCATGAAGACTTCAGGCTTGGCCTTAATTGCCAATTTCAGACCTTATTCGGGACTCTGTCCGGCCCTGGTGTTATCATCCCGACTTTGCCTATGGCCGATAAGATCCCTCCTCTGTTATGTTCCGCCAGCCTGTTGCAACAATATTTGGTGCGCGTTGGGTGATATTAGTTCGAGGTGGAAAAAGGCTCCACGATACGCGCCATTTGGACAGGGCATGTTGGAGGTGCCTGGCCTTTGGCTTCTTCATCGCCAGCTTATACGCAAAACCCCATGGATTATTTTCCAGGTCGTTGCAGATCTTCCTATAGCAATCGCGTTTGCTTTCCTTTATGAGTCTTTGAAGGATTTGCCTTTTCTCCCTGAAAATTTCCTGACGCTCTTGTCTGCTCTCCAGACTTCGAGCGGGCTGGTATCTCCTTCTTGCCCGCAGGCATTCTGATCGAGTCTTGGATATATTCTGGGTCCACCATTAGTTTGGGGCTTCTCCTATGTGACCCAGCACCTTTGGGAAGCATCGAACAGTTACACACGGCTATCAGATGTGCTGCCATGTTGTCCGCTTTCTCTGTTGCAGTGCCATGCAATTCAAAGCCCTCCATTAGGATTGGAATCATAGCTGGATCTAGCGTTTTCAATTTGTGACTGCTTTGGGCTAGGTACTTGCGTTGGCGGTTCTCTTGGTGATGGTGCAGACTAAACAATATGGCCATGTGGTCGCTCCCCGTATACAGTGACATCACTGACCTCCCACCTGCTTCGTGACATGAGGGTACTGCTCACGAAGGTGAGGTCAATTATTGCATCTTATTCCGAATTTGCGATTTTTGAGGCCCGCATGACCAGATTGCCGATTTTCCTTCCACGTCTGACGCCCAATTGGCTCAGGTCTTTGTTCCGGTACTGTTCGCTTACTATAGCTACGTCTATGTTCTCCTCAAGTATGGTCTGTTCCAGTAATTCCTGTGCAACCGCGCAGTGATTCAGATTTATCTGCAATAGCTTAATTTTTATGCATGTCCTTCATCGCCTTCTGATACATTGGGCATTTGGTGTCCATTGTTCCGTGGATCTTTTGTTCCACACACTGACTTATTCATCCGCCATTGTGTTACACTCATTCTTACCGGCAACACGCCGTCTCCAATAAACCGAACTACACAAATTTGGTTGTCTCCTAAGGGATGAGACAAAGGGGAATTTGTTAGTTTATTGTTTGCTTTCAAGTCAAATTTAAGACATTTATCTTAAAACTTACTCCCTTCTCATAGAATGACTTGACTTAGACTTAATGAAAATGTATTTTCTGCCTCTAGAAATTGACATTTTGTTTTGTGGTTTTGTTTGATGTTTGTAATCCTTGACAAAAATGTCTTGACATAAACACTTGAAAATTGAGTTTAATAAATTGAATTTAATTCCATTTGGGACTTGGACTTTAAGCTTTTGACTCGGATGATATTGTTATGCTTGTGGTAATTAAAAACCCATGAAAGCAACGACCACAAATGCCCGAGCAGACAGAGACCCAACCCTTTTTTAAGGGTGCACACACACACATATGTGTGAGTGTGCTAAAATAAACATGAAACGTATTGATGGCAAAAAGAGAGCCCGGACTCCCGGCAAGCAAAAACTTTCATATCAATTTTAAGCCAAAGTAATGAAAAAGTAACAGCAACAGCAAAAGGAAACAAGAAGGAAGAAAAAAAAACACGATTGCCATAGACAAAGCATATTTGCACGCAGCAGGAAGGACTCCAATGATGATGATATTGTTGGCGACGCAGCAGCACATACAAAGCAACGCTTTTACGCTTTATGACAAGCAGCCAAAGCAAGAGCACACATTTCTCTTTTTTTTTTTTGTTATGCTGTGCACTTCTAAGGATGCTGTTTACATTGCCAAAAGGACAGCCCAACGAAATTAAAAACCAATAAAAAGCGCTGCACGAAATTAAAAATTATGTTTTTCCTGCACACAGCAACAAACAGGAAACAAACATTTAACAATAAAAAAAGTTGCAAATAAAAAATGAAAATAATAATAAAAAAAATTGTTCGCTTTAAAGGCAGTTGAAAACTTTTACAATTAAGCAAAGTAATAACAACAACAAAAAAAAGGAGAAGAAGAAGTTTAAGCATTTCGATAATTGAATATTTGAGCCCCCGCCGAAGAGCTTACAAAAAGTGTAGCATACTTTTTAGGGTCGTCCAATTAATTGCCGCTCCCCATACATCAATAAAACTTTCGCTCGCTTGCCTCAATTAAACGGCGCGAATTTCGGGCAAGTCATTTATTTAATTTACTACCTGCGTTGCTTTCGCACCCGCCACCCTCTCCATCCCAACTGCATAGCTATGAATAATTTAAGCAAATCGCTGGTTGTGTCTGACTGAGTTTTTTGGTGTCCTTGTTTTGTGTCTGCCTGCCGCTTGAATACGAACTACGTGTCGTTCCATTGGATTAGACTCAGGCATTTGCATATTTTAATTATTTAGATTGTTGTATGGTAGCTACTTAGGCAACGGAAGTCCTGGCAACGATTTTCATATGCCAGACATACCAAAAACTTAATTAAAAGCGTCGGAAAAGCTGCTGCTCAGCTGCACATTTGTTATTGATAGGCAGAGTTGCCTTATGTGGCAAAAGAGCTGAGAACAGGTGTTTTTTTTTTAAAATTTTTTTTTTTGGGGAAGTGAAAATTTAGTTTTGAGTTTAGTTTTAACTAAGGTAAGAGGGTCAAAAAAGCTTAAGTCGAAATTCCTAAGCTATTTGACTAATTTAATAATTTTTTGGGATCACACAAAAATGGAATCTTTTGAAGTTTAGTTTTTCGAATATCAGCAGGAAGCGAGGCAGCGGAGCATTAAGCAGGGGCAACCCCCGTTGGAAACTATCCCATAGCTTAATCTCAAAGCTATTGCCATCGCTGTCTAGAAAACATGGTGAGGTGTTGTAGAAGCTACCTGAAATGAGTCGGCTATAATGATAGCGAGGAGTGCACTTGCTGCGAAAAAGGCCCTGTGGAAGACGCCGGGCACATCTTGTTCGAGTGTAAAAAGATTCGAGCTGAAAGGGCGAAACTATCCAGAGTGATGAGCGGAGATGTAGCTGAACATAATTAAGTCACATACTTGCTGATGTCGATGGAAAACTGGGAGGCTGGGACTTGTGAGTTTGCAGCTACCATTATGACTAAGCTTCGGAAACTGGATGTGCAGAAAGGCGGGTTTAAATTCGATAAAATTAAAATGAAAAATTAAAAATGGAGAATAACACCGTAGACTATTTAGAAAAAGTATGCAATCTAGGTAATACCACGCTCAATCAAACTCTTTCCTGGAGTGATCATATAAACAAGGCTGTAGGTAAAATATACGAATCCCTCAGACTACTGTATCTCACACAGTACTTTCTTTCTATGTATATTCGAATCTTAACAGCTAAGACTTGTTTGACTCCCTGTCTCTTCTATGGAGTGGAAATTCTTAACAAAAGTGATGCTGCTAGTAAACATAAACTGAACGTAGCTTTTAACAACATAACTAGATGGCATTTCGACCCTATTTAGATAGTAGTATAGAGCATTGTTATTTCTACATAAGCTTATGCACACTTTTAAATTCAACTAATACGTAACAGCTTATCATATTAGAATACTTAATTTACTTTCAATATTATCTTGTCTCTCTCCATGTTTTTATACTCGGTATCAAAGGTACACCGCCTCTGCACCGCTGAGTAAGTGTATCCGTCGTCTTCAATAAAGGTTTTGTTGTTAGCGGCGATCACTGTCGTTTGCATCAGACAGCCACAAGCCTACACACACACACTCACACACAAACAAAGATTAGGGTTTATCTTACTATTGCTTGTGGTTCTTGTTGTTTTAAGAATACTTTATGCATTTGTACTGGTGTCTACGCGGCAACTGATGCTGGAAACCTCTGATCTTGAGCTTTTATAAGTTCAGTATGCAGCATTCTTCATTTTCCTAGCTTGGGATATATTTTAATACCCGTTACTTGTAGAGTAAAAAAGGTATACTAAAATCGTGCAAATGTATGTAACAGGCAGAGGGAATCGTTTCCGACCATATAAAGTATTCACAGAGAAGAATACTTTATCACAGAGAAAATTATCACGCTCAAAAATCATAAACAAATGGTCATGATTTTGGTCTATTTTCGTTTATGAACGTGGTCATGAAAATCGAAAACTGTTAATGAAAATATAATTATTTTAGTATTTTAATGATTTTAGTGCTTATCAACATTTATTTATTTCATAAGCGAAGAGACACACTAGAGGAGAAAGATGAGGGCTACGCGTTGCAGTTTTTTCGAATGATTTCTTTTGCATGCGTCTGCCGGCAATTCGGTTGGCAGCACCTCAGTCTACAGCAGCGCTGCTTCTTGGCTTTTCTGGCGGTCGCGTCTTTACTTATTTTGTGGCCTTGTATGGATGGACGTATTTCATAAAAAATTGGTGAAATCAACGATTTGGAGACTTATTAAAAGCTAGCAACAGACGGTCAATACGCTGCAATCGGCACGCGCTGGTCTGTGATTAGCTTAAATGTGAGCATGAAACTCTGATTTCAAATGTTTGTCCTATGAAGTCGTCCGAACAAAACTGTGCACACACATGTAACATTGTAGATATGTATAGAAATTTCCGTTATTCATCTTTGTGAGCTCTAAAGTTTTCGATTTGTTTTAATTTCATATGGCTTAATTTATTTAAAATTGTGAGAAAATAATAAATAAATGCAAAAGGTGAATTGTTCCTTTGCCTGAATCGTTAATAAACCAAGCACAAATTGTTGCTAAGACATTTCCAATGAGTTCGTTAGTTCAGCACAAACTGTTAATAAGACAAGCCCAAATCCTTAATGAACGTGAACGAATGTTCATGATTATCGAAAAAGCGTGCTTAGCACACCTTCTTCAACAAAAGTTCATGATTTCGTTACAGTTCGAACGAAAATTTTTTTCTGTGTATATATTCTTGATTAGCATCAACAGCCGATATAGCCCTGTCCGTCTGACCTTCTGTCCGTCTGTCTGTATGATCTGATATATCTCAGTGTCTAGAAAAGCTAGAGCAACTAAATTTGAAATGTAGACTCCTATTGTCTGCACGCAGATCACCCACAATAAAAAATGTTTACTAAATCCCACAATTATTAAGATTTTGAGTTCAAATTACTAAACTTTTTTTATATTTACAATATCTATAATCCCTGACATTTTCTTCCAGATCGAATAATAAAACATAAGAATGAAAAATTATTTCATACTTTTCGGAAGTCCCCCCTCAGGAGCAACGATTTGAAACATTTCTTCCCATTAGTATTCAATCAGTTCAGAAGCAATTCTTGCTTTATGCCCTACGTGGCTTTCCAACCTTCGTCTGCCATCGTACTCTAACAGACTTTTGCTTATTGACCTTCCTTCGTTAGCCAACAGTGGAACAGTATTAGGTGTTTCTTTTCTTTATAAACTAATTATTGGTGATGTAGATTCTTCTGAACGTTTAGGTCGCCTTAACTTCTCCGTTCCTTCTAGGCCAACCAGAAACTATTTACCTTTAATCTTGCCTAGATGCACAACTGATTATGCCGAGCACAATCGATTTCGAGTCTTATGTCAAAATTACAATGATCTCTATTACCTGCTCTCAACAGATCTCTCTCTCTCTCTTCTCTATAAAAACGTCTTTCTATAATTATCTTAGGGAAAATCTCTGACCACTCCCATCTGTAAGTAGAGGCATAGCTTGCCGGGCTTGTTAAAAAATCTTCCCCACCGGGTCAGAGATTTCTGGGTATTTAATTTTTAAGTTTATCTCATACATTTTTCATTTTAAATAAGTTTTGTTCAATGAACGATTTTAGTAGGAGTAAAATTTGTTTTCAGCATCACGTGACGCTGACGTCATTCATATTTTGTGTTGTTGATTTTGGAGTTTCCGGCAAACACATACAGCCATAAGAGGATTGGCAGATGGGGGAAGTGAAGAGGTAGGATAGATGCTGAAAAAGGGCAACTGGGTGGGTTCTGGGAAAGATCTGGGTGGGATTTGGAAGGGATCGAGGAGGTATCTGGAAGGGATCTGGAAGGGATCTGGAAGGGATCTGGAAAGGATCTGGGTGGGATCTGGTATCTGGGTGGGATCTGGGCGGGCTCTGGGTGGGATCTGGGTGGTATCTGAGTGGGATCTGTGTGGTATCTGGGAGGGATCTGGGTGGGATTTGGAAGGAATCTGGGCGAGATCTGGGTGGGATCTGGGTAGGGCTGTGAATCGGGGCATAGCTGGCCGGACGCGGCAAAAAAAATTCCCCCATCGTGTCAGAGTCGATATTAGTTTATTTTATAATTTTGTTAGTTTTTCTTTGTTAGGCTTTCTTAGTTGATAAGGCTTTATTATTTAACGTATGTGTAATTGTGTTGACAGAATTTTTTGTCGACTTAATGAAATTAATAAAAAAAACGAGCGTAGGTTAAAGTCAGCTGCCACCGGCCGATATACCCGTTACTCATGAAATTCCATCCAATAATGTAAATTCATAACATTTACTTGAAATAACCAAAGCAATTCCCACAAACTTCAATCACATTCTCCCAAAGTAAAACAAATTTAAAATTTGATTATTGTATCAGCTTGAATTTAACAAATCCTTTCCTCTGCATTGAAAATTCTTGACGTTTTTCCCCCCTCTGGAAATTCGTTACAAGCATAATTTGATTGCAAAATCGTTTATCTTTCAACTTTATTATCACAGGGGAGGCTCAGTAAACATTCCGGCTGTAGCTACCCTCGGCATTCCATCAGATTTAACTCATTGTCGGAATAGCTAAAATATGGCATAAATATTTGATGTATGCATATGCCATGAGCCAGGCTAAAGGTAGACTTTGCCAAAAAAATAAAAAAAAATAACAGGAAAAAAGTAAACATTGCGCATACGCCATGAAGGGCCCCTCAGGTGGCAAAGCAACACTTGCTCGGGTAAAGCGCTAAACGTTGTTTGCCATTCGGATATCGAAAGTTATAAAGCATCAAATCAGAGCCACGTGATGATGACGCTGTGGTGGGAGTGGGAGGAATGGAAGCGGGCGTCGAAGCGTAGGTAAAACTTGGCGGCACATTTAAATGTGGCTTCGGGCCAGACACACCAGGCAGGCCAGCAGACAGTCAAAAATGTTGGAAATGTCTGTTTTGTAAGTCTTGGAGTTGGAGTTGGTTGTTGGAATTTTTGGTAAACAGGAATTTTGCATTTCACTGGCAGATAAGCATCTTGATAAAGTTCCGCAACCCTTTAAATAAGGCTTTAAGTTGCGACTCCTTTATTTCTGTTTGGCAGTTGTCGTTTAATTTTCCGCTGTTGGCTTTTTATTTTGTAATTTTCTACTTTGTGGACACTAAAAGCTGCCTTTGCCTTGTAATTATCTGCTTATGTTGCTTCTCGTTTCTCTTTTGCGGTTGTATCATTATGGGACAAACTCTTCTCGTCGGTAGTGAGGAGTTTGTGGTGTGTTTTGACATTTTGCAGAAAAGCTGCTTAGGCAACTCCCGGAAATTGCACAGCAGCGGAAGTAATTGGCAGTGACATTTCTTGTAATTAGCAACTCTGATGACCTTTTGTCGGTTTCGGCAAACTAAAAACAAATTCCACATTGCACTTCAATTACTTGTTTCAATGCCACAATTACCATTCATTTGGCCCAAAACCTAATGTGTCCTTGTCAACGCCAAAGGATGCTACTCCTGGTAGTTGTTTGCACCTTTGCTTTGGCAATTTACACACGGCAATGACAATAATAAATCAAAAGTGAAAATGCAAATATTTTCCAAAGGGAACCCCTAGACGGCACACGCACACACAAATTCACCAGGAGCAGCAGCAGCAGCAGCAGCCAGACAAAACATGGCCCGTAGTTGTTGCAGCCAGTGTCTAGGCAGCTGAGCCAAGAGGGTGGCCCAAGATTTATGGCTAGTGACTGGAGGGGGTGGGATTGGAGTTGGCATATATATAGGTATCTCCTACTCGGTTATCAATAAATAATTGGTAAATGAATGCTTTGCTTATGAGAGATTTTACAAATCACCCAAACGACAGGACAATAGACTCTGGACTTAAATGTAAAGGGACAATGGCGGGAATATTTGATAAGGCTTTAATTAGGGAAGGGATTGAGACTTTGCCTTTGTTTTGTGAATATTAAATTGGGAATAAAGGGTGGAAGTTAGGGCACAAATTTTAATCCATTTCTATCGATAACAGGTGCTGATTGACTGATATAGAGAGGCACCACGAAAGTCCTCAACGCGAGACAGACGAAAGCCCTCAACAAGAGGCCTAAAGAAAGACCTCATTGAAAGGCTGAAATCGCGACTCCCCATGAAATTCCTCAACGCGAGGCATACGAAAGCACTCAACAAAAGGTACACAAAAGCCCTCAAAGCGAGGCACACAAAAGCCTTCAACAAGAGGCATAACGAAAGATCTGATAGGCTGATATCGAGACGTTCCACGAAAGTCCTCAACGCGAGGTACACAAAACCCCTCAACAAGAGGCATAACGAAAGACCTCAATGATAGGCTGATATCGAGAGGTTCCACAAAAGCCCTCAACGCGAGGCACACAAAAGCCCTCAACAAGAGGCATAAGGAAAGACCTCAATGATTGGCTGATATCGAGAAGTACCACTAAAGTCCTCAACGCGAGGCATACGAAAGCCCTCAAGAAGAGGCACACAAAAGCCCTCAACAAGAGGCAATTTTGGAGAGGATCAACTGCATAGATATTTCGTTAAAAGAATACTTAACTTGCCTGAAAGTGCGGTAAATTATATACTATCAACCGATGAAGTTTTTTTGAGATACTTTAACCGTGCATTTTGAGTCCAAGTACCTTGCGTTTGGGAATCAAGATCTCGAGGGGCAAAAACTTAGACTAGACCATAAAACAAAAATGTACAAAAAGAGACTAAAGATTCATTTTTGAGCTAGTCACTCGCACCCTTAATGCATTTTATTCAACAGACATATTTATAGCATTAATCTCCATTTCATATATATATCGAAAACACTATTTTGGAGCAGGGATTGGATAGAACAAGAATACTCTGAAATGAAAGGAACTGAAGGTCTTAGCTGCTCTAGATAGGCGTTAGGTAAACTAGGTCAATTATATTCAGGATGCTGTCTTATATAGGAGGAAAACATTAAGTGATGATTTTTGATATGATTTAAAATAATTCAACTAAAAATAATTTTAAAGCAAAGTTGAAATTTGTATTAAGTAATATTTAATGTTGAATGTTCAATTACAAAAAAGCTGACTGCTCCAAGTCCAGCTTTTTAAATATGTTGTCATTGTATAAATTGTCCTTTTGTATATCGAAATCTCTTCACAATTGTAAAACTAATATTTTAAATATCTATCTATCTAGTTCTCTGTCGAGCAGGCGGTCTCTTGGACAGGACCTTCTTGCTAGCCTTAAAGGGAATGATGTGCCCTCTAATCTCTCTACACTTGTGACATGCCTACCGGAAGAACAATACCTATTGAAGACCCCCAAGACTTACTCATTGTAACATTTGCTGACGATACAGCTAATAGCAATATTTGTATAAATTTGTCAGGGTACCAGGTGTACACCTAGGGTGCATTAAGGGGCTTAAATGATACCTGTAAGATTTTTTCAGTAACCGTAAGGTCTGAGTAATCCTTTAGAAAAAAATTTCTTCAATTTCAACTCGTCAACTCTGCAAATGAATGAGTCTTGACCAGTAAGTTAGCTGTTAAGGCTCTAAAAGACAGTCGAGAAGACTAAGCGACAGAATTAAAACCCGAACGAATAACGGTTTGGGTTACGGTTACTGTTTTGGCCGATCCTTTTTTTCCGGTTACGGTTATATTAAGGTTGTGAGAAATGGGTTACGGTTAGGGTTACGGTTATTAGCCTTATTCGGTTTCGGGTTTTGGTTACGGTTACGGTTATTATCATAAAAAATTATGTTGGCAAATCTGGCCCCATTTGGAATCTCATTTATTCAATAAATGTACTCAGTTCAAATTTCTTAATCAGAATTTTCACCATTATTTTCGCCTAAGAAACTACTTCATTCGCAAAAGTCTCCAATTAAGTTTAACTAATTACAATAGATAAATATACATTGGGCAACGAATATTCATACTATTTTTCGTTATGTACCTTCATGTAACAAATGGTTATTCTCAGAAATGCATCTTAATCGAGATTGTAATTACATCTAAATATTAGAGCCCTGCACGAGTAGAGTTTTAAGTCAGTTCATGTTTTATTCTAAAGTGAGTCAACGATTCATCGATTCAAAAGCCTTTGATATTTGGAATATTTTGTACGATTCGTTTTTAACAGTTCAGTTCAAACAGCTCATGTTAACAAAACAACTAGAGCAAACAAGCTAGACGCAATGATTACATAGCTCATTCAACGTACATAGGGTTCAACGTCAGAAATTCCAGAGCAATAAATTTAAAATATTTCTAAGAAAAGTGTTTGCTCTTCCCCAGTTAAAAAACATATCATTTGTTTGTAGCGAAATGAACGAAATGGACACAGCGGTAAGTGTTGCTAAATATTTTAGTATTTTGTGAAGCAAAAATTAATAACCTATAAAAAACAGAGCTCTTCACGCGCAGTCTGCGAGGGTTAAGTTGGAGCTCATATCAGCCAAATTTAATATAAGCTAGAAGCGGGGACGGAGCAACGTCTGGTCACTTTTTGGCATCACAAAAATGATAACGGGAGAAATTAATCTCGTCGCATGTAGGAAGTGCAATAGTGTTTTTCAAAATCCAATGGCAACACTACTTCGAATTTGACCAGGCACATAGGTTTTAAAGAGACCACAAGCCAAGGCCACACAAAGCAAAGACGGCAACAGTTCAAATCCGGGCAGATTATAAAAATGAAGTTTGCAGCTAGCAACTGAATTGGTTGTTCAAACTGCCGCCCTTACCGCTTATCACCGACATTAGGACTTGAAAAATTAGCAGACGCGATGATCCAACTTGGAGCCAACTTGGACCAAACTTAAAGGCGAACTCGATTTACCGCATCCAACAAATTAACCCTAACACAATTTTTTGTAACACACAAAAAATCGTAATAAATTTATAAAATCTGGCTTTGTAGTTATGTGGTCATTTATGGTGATGAAAAGTAGTTTCTTAAGTATTTAGCGGTCTTATTACCATGGAGGTACCTCATTAACAATTGCATTTAACATTGATGGTTCTCCACTTGACTGGGAGAAAAGTTTGCTTGACATTATTACTATTTTGATCCGCAATGGTATTTTTCTGCGATTTGATGATTTGTCAATCTCGGAAAGTGGTTTGAAACATTCTTTATGAAATTGACGATATGCTTGGTCATTTGGGCCCCAAAACATGTGTTTCTTAAGCTCTTAGCGGTTTTATTACCATGGAGACCCTTTAGAGCAATTGCTTATATTAATTTATATTTTCTTTTATTTAAGTTTTTATTATTAATTGCTTATATTATTTTTTTTTTCTTTTTTTTTTTATATATTTTGATCCTCTCTGGTATGTATGATTGGTTCCTTGTTCCTCGTACTTTTTTATTTTTTTTTTTTTTTTTTTTACGCAAATTGCCTAGGGTTCTACGTCAGGCATTTCTGAGGAAACATTTCGTAGATTGAATCGTTTGGGGCTCGAACCGTTGAGCTGTTTTTATTTCGAACGAGCAAATAGATCATTATGGAAGGCCGGGCCTAGACTATTCGATTCGGAAACATTTCTGAGCTGATGTATTCGAACTGTTTTTTTTGAAATGGGATTTCGAGAGGGCACTACGGAGTAGACTCGTGCAGGGCTCTACTAAATATCATAATAGCATTTAGAGTTTGACTGTCCAAGCGACAGTCAGACAGACAAACACTCAACACTTACTTGTGGACGGCTCTGCTAAGTTAGCAGTGCTAAAACAACTTTTGATAACCCAAAAGATCTGGAAATATTGTTGATTTTTTTTTCCCCACCATTTCAATATGTCCACCTTGCGTAGCAATCTTTTTTGTTTTAGAAACAAATCAAATGAAGAATTGAGATCATTGTTAATTAGAACTGTTTAATTTTTAGATTTTTTTGCACGTAATATCGTGATCATATACGCGTATACTGCACTGCAAATTTCCGTCAAACTTGAATTGGGGCTTATTCCCCAGATAATTTAATTGAATTAATGTTGTCCATTATTCAAGTGTGCACGTGCGAGTGTGTGTGCGCACCCTGTGCAATTAACAAGGTGAAGCCTTCAGCCTCTTCTGTGGGCCAATATATGTGTGCCTAGCTTCACCTTATTAATTCCACGCATTCGACAAAGTGAGATAGAGTTAGACAGAGTGCTATGCAAAAGCCAAAACTGGCCATCGCACTTGTAATAGGAATTGAAAAACGCCCGTTTGGAAATTAAACACAAAGTTAATGTTTCTTTGTTAAAATAAAATGAGCAACACATACAGAAAAACATTTTGTTTTACAAATATTTCCGCCTCCAGTCCATGGAGCTAGCTGTGGCTATATATATTACCTCTTGTAATATGCTAATTCTATTCTAACGATGCGTTTTGGGTTGTCGTCATAGCAGTGTGTCTCAGTGGTCAAGTTCTGTTCCCGCAGGCTAAAATAAAGAACACTGCTTATACCTCCAGCCCCACACAAAATGCATCCGAAAGTTGTAGCCTGTTGCCTGGTCACACTACATTGTCGGAGCGGCTCTGGAAATTATCAATAATTTCCCTCCGTCGTTTGAGTACCTAGCTCTTGTGCTATGACTGTTTAGCACCAAACTCCAGGCACTTCGTAGTTACTGCAACTGTACACGCTATACAAAATAAGTAGCCAATTTTAGTTAACAAACTCATATGTATGTAAAATGTTAATTGTACTGGTAGAGGAAAAACCAAATTGCCCATATTTTTGTGTTTGTGTTGGGGCTGATAACCGTTTTTGTAAATAAAGGTTATTACGGTTTTCAGTTTCCAAATTTTAAAGTATTTTTGCGGTTACGGGTTACGGTTTCGGTTACGGTTTTTATTTTCTGAGCAGCAAATATTTGTGTGTGAATATATCGTTTTGTTTTTTAAATTTGCCCCTTTTTGCAAGGGGAGTGTGGGGGAAATGGACTTGGAGATCCTTGCCCTGGGCTTAGGATAAGCGGCGTCTGGGTTGGGTTTATTTTAGGTTGTGATGAGTTTCTATGTGTTTTCCCAATTTTGCGTACTCTGCGCACGCAAAACTAAAAAAGTGTAATTCCCGTTAATTCCTAAGGTTCTAAAGTGCATAAATGTGAACTATTATAAACTATGATCCTCTAGTATTCCCTTTTCCCGTACTGTAGTTTTGTGGATTTATTTTGATTCAAGAGTGAAATTCTCTGAATTTTATCTGTAAGAAGTGAGAATGCAGTTGTTCTCTGATGAATCAACGGAAGCCAAGTACCAACAGATTCTCTTTTTTATTTTGTTCAATATTTTAGACATATTTCCTCATTTCTCTTTTTTGTCCCATCTTTTCAGCCAAAAATTATCAAAACCAAAGAAGAATCCACATAACCAAAACTATCATACTAATTTACCCACTAATAATGCTGTAATCCTTAGTCCTTTTATCTCTTAACCCCCCCTGCCATTAAAATCCTTATACAAAAATCCACAAATTAAATTCTTTTGCCTTAACCACAAAACAGGCAACAAATTTCATTCGAAAATACCCGTCAACTGTCATCAGGACGACAATTAAAATTAACATTAAAAACACACTGTCAATACAACTGTCACACAGTGACAGTTAGTTGACAATTGCAAATGAGCAGATCCTGGCCAGAGGACAAACGAAGCCACTTGCCAGAAATCGAGGCTGGAAATAAACTCATTACAGCAATTTATGCAAAATGCTTAAACCGCAATTGAAAATCCATTTAAAATGAAAATTCCGCCCTTTTTGTGGTTTGCGAGGGAGAGTGTGCCGGTTGGTGTTGTGTGTCTCCATTGATGCATATGAATTCAATTAAACAACAGCGCCACCTTTGACGCCAACCAAACGGCAGCTGTTGGTAAATAACATGGCCAACAGGCCCAAACTTCGCCAAAGCGAAAGCAAAACTTGTTAATTTTATGCAGCAGACAATGGGGCTGGGGACACTCGACTACTGTAAGGGTGCCACATTTACATTTCCTGTGTCATTTGCATATTAAAAAAAAAAAAAAACTAAAGCCCAAAGGAAGAAGGAAGTTCACATTGCGCAAGGTGACCAACCACAAACTGTAACTCCTACGAGAAGTGTTTTTTTTTTTGCTGTAGGCGTTTACGTTTACCTGCACCGCCAAATGGCGCCCACATAAATTTTGCCACAACAAAAGGCCGCCCTCACTTGACACCTCATAATAAAATTAAGTATACGCCACTCGAAACCCCCTTGTTATTTATGCTCCAAGCAGGAGCACAGCTTGAAGTCTTTGAAGTTTATTTGCGTATTTCGAGTGCGCTCCTCTGGTACGCCGTTCATTTCAATTTTCCGTCCCTCTTTGCTTGCTGCTTGGCAATTGTTTAACTAGTTGGTGTCAGTTATAATGAATTTTAAATGAAGCTGTTGTTTTCGTTGCACGAGACTTAAATGCTTTGGCTGTTTATTTGCATAATAAAGAACAAAGAATAATGTTAATTAAATTGCCAATAGACAATTTAGTTTTTAGGCTAAAAAGATGTTTTAAATTGTGAGCAAAGCCTGAAAGTAGGCAATAGTTTTTGGCTTAGATGCAATAGTTGGAATTCCTCTTTGTGAATTTTGAAGGAAAGTAGAAAAATGCGAATTGAATTTATTAAAACATTAATGGCTGCGTCAAGAAAGGCACAGAAGCAACCCCAAATCGATGAAGGAGTGAAACCAATTCGATACAATACCAAAAGATGATTCTGCTGTGGGAAATGTTAATCGATGACAAGGTCACCTTCACCAACCAATATGCTGCGGCTAACAATTTTCCAGCATTTGTTACTTCAATTAGCGAAATGAAAACATTATTGAGTGCGATTATCACACCTTGCCGCAAACACAAAGTTATTGGTCGTTGGGATGCGCTCTCCTAAAACAATGCATTACGAGAATTGGACAAGACAAAGACAATAACAGAGTAAAGAGAATACCAGAAGCTTCCTTGGACTGATCACTTATGTGGGAATATTATATGTATTTTAGATTTAGCTGATGAGGAAGCTAATAAAGAAAGCCGCAAAATTCATCTGGGGTGCAAATGAAGACGAAGCTTTTGAGAACCTTAAATCACAGCTAGCGCATATAACGAAGCTTTCATTCTTCGATCCTAAAGCAAAAACAACGTTGATTGCAGATGCCAGCCCGGTAGCACTTGGGGCAGTATTGATTCAGTTCACCGGCACAAATGACCCTCACATTTTATATTTTTCGCGAGCAAGAGTCTCTCTGAAGTGGAAAGAAAATATTCTCAAACTGAGAAAGAAGGGTTAGCATTAGAATGGGCTGTAGAAAAGTTTTACTCTTACTTAATCGGGGATTAGAGGCCAACTAGAGGCTATTTTTCAACCAATATCGAAGCCACCAGCTCGGATCGAGAGATGGTTACTCCGCTTGCAGGCGTACAAGTTCAAAGTGAGATACCAAAGTGGCAAAAGCAACATTGCTGATTCGCTGTCTAGGCTCTGTCAGTTATCGACTATCGGCGAACACAGAATTCTGCAAGTAATCAAATCAACACTTCCAGTTTCATTATCTATCACAGAGATCGCAGAAAAAAGTGCCACGGACGAAGAGATAATCGATGCTATCAAGTTTCCTGATAAAGACTTATCACGGAAATATCTTGCTACGAGGAACTCAGATTATAGTGCCGAAAACCACATTTTTAGCGAGTATTAGTCGGGTTTTCGTAAAGGATCCTCAACAGTCGACAGTATTTTTTGTGTTAACCGCCATTGCGAATGAGTACCTGCGGCGAAAGGAAAAAATGTATATTTTCTTCATAGACTTTAAGGCCGCTTTTGACCTATTGATCGAAGAGCTCTATTACTAAGCGGAATTTCGACAAAGATACTCAACGCAATAAAGGCTATGTACATAACAAAACAGCAGTTTGGAATGGCAAGCAAAGATCGGAATTTTTGATACCAACATGGACGTCAAACAAGGTTGCCTTTTAAGCCCCTTCCTGTTTTTGTGGACGACTTCACCACTGTACTACCAGGAGGCAAGACTATCGGAACAAAAGTTGTAAAAGTCCTCATGTATGCAGATGACATGGTGCTGCTTGCAGACTCCCCAAAAAAATTGCAAATATGATAGACTGCGTACAAGACTACTGCAAACTATGGACTCTTCGGATCAACACCGAGAAATCAAAGGCCATGGTGATTAAGGATATGAGAGGACGCCCCTCGACTAGTGAAACGTGGGCCATAAATGGTTGCTTAATTAAAAATGTTAGGGAATATAAGTACCTGGGAGTAGTGCTAACGCCGAATATGACTTTCGAAAAGCACGTATTACAACGACTCCACGACTGCAAGGTAGCGATAAATACCACATGAAATGCCTTTTTTGCAAAGAAGGATGTAAAGTGCAGTACAAAATATAATATACGCTCGAAGCCACAGCCAGATCAGTAATGTACTATGCAGCCCCGGTTTGGGGACACTTGCAGGCAGACGACGTGGAAAGACTTGTACCCACTTTCCTGAAAAGGATTTTCAAATGTCCAAGGAACACGCCACACAAAGCCATTTACCTTGAAACCGGCCTAGCTCCTCTTTATATTAAGACGTTGGAAATGCATTTCTCTTATATAAGAAAAGTCATGAACCTCAGCACTCATAGACTTCCAAAAATTGTAGCAATGCATCCCTTGCATGGTTGATCGCAATTCTTTGATAAGTGGGACAGCCTAGCGCATCAAGTCGGCGTCCAATTATCTTTGGAAGACCTGAATTCTTGGAATGACAAGCACAAACAGATACTAGAAGGCCTGGCAGTAGCAGCCCGAACGAGATTCATAGATCAGGCAAGAAGCAGTGAGCGTACTACAGGAGCTTGAAATATGACATGGGAGTTCAGAACTATTTCTCTGACCCTCTCGGCTCACAGGCAATATCCGTGATATTCAAAGCGAGAACAGCGGCGGTACGGCAGTTAATACGGAGTGCAGCATGTGCAACCTACATGAAAGGGAAGACACTTTCCAATTTATAGCAGTATGCCCGGTGCTTGCACAAAAAATAAAAACCTTCTACTACTAGTCCTAAAAATATTACGAAACAAAGTTTTGGAACTGACTCATGAGGGTCATCCGGGTGAAACTGCAATGAAACGGAGATTGAGGACAAAGGTGTGGTGGCCGTATTGCTTCTGTCCCATTTGGAGGACCGAGCCAAGCATACTGTTACATTTGACAACTTTTTTACTAGTCACAAGTTAATAACTCGTTTGTCTTATGATGGATTCTTCGCTTTAGGAACTGTAGCAGTCAGGCATTCTTCTTTTTCCCAATAAATTCGACGTATCTAAATTAAGTTTGGAGCATCCTGCAATAAAATGTTGCGTATTGTCTCTTTCTCTTATATAGCATATTGAACATTCTTCCATGCGATCGTTTCTTTACTCCCTAAGCTCGTGAGCTTTACTGTTGCCTTGAAAATTGCCGCAATTCCAATTGTGCTTATATCATCGTTGAAGTAGTTTTTGGCTCCAAGGTTGTACTCTAATGCTTTATTGGTTTCGCTTATAGGCTCGCTTTGTCTCGCCCTGCACTTCGCATTGTCTCAAGAAGATCTTTTCACCACCTCGATCAACAGTCCATGGTTTATTTTCAAGGTGAATCAGTTTTCGTAAGGAAAAATTTACGTTCAGTGATTTTGCAATTTATTTTTAATATTAGTCTTATCTGTTCACACACGCCTACAGTAGACAAAGACGAATTCTATGAGCGCCTGAACAACTATACGAGCGCTGCCCCGATCACGACATTAAGATCATGATAGGCAATTTGAACGCGAAAATTGGGAGAGAAGTAGTTTTAGCCTTCGCGAAACAACCCTGCAGGAAAAGTGTCTAGTTTACAACCAGAAATTTATCGGTCGCTGAAAACTTGCAATCGGTTGCCTTCTTATCCAAAACATGTATTGAAGTGCCAGCAACCAGTTTAATGCCAGATGGCATAGGCGGGAGAGAATTGTCCCCTCTAACAGCCATTTGCAACCAGATAATTACTAGTTGACCCTTGTGTGTTCCTTATGACAGTCTGTTTTTATCGCTGCGCAGTATAATGGTAGTATATCGAAGGAATCGGTATTGAGTGAGTTGACCGCCAGATGTAAACGAGCATTTCTTCGGAAGCTAATGTTTTTGTGGCGCAACTCACCCCAATTTAGCAATTTTGACGTTTGCGCGATCCGTGGAGCCCATATAGACTCGGATCACTACCTTGTCGCGGCTCAGTCTGACATACGTCGCCCAACTACTCAGGGAAAACTCGTCATTCCCTTCCGATGTATGCGAACAGTGGAATCGTATATCACACTCCAAGAGTACGGCTGCCAAGGAGGTACTCGGTTACGCTGAGTACCATGTAAAGCAGTCTTGATACGATCATGGTGGAATTAATAAGGTGACGTCGAGAGAGGCAGCGCTCTTTCTGTGTGCAGGGCCAATGCAAAGGGCAATACACAAGTAGAGACAAACAAATGTTCTGCTGTCTTATACATCAACTGGCCCTCAGCGAAGGCTGACGCCTTCACCTTGTTAATTCCACCATGGGTACGATGAAGAGTGGACCTACTCAGAGGAGCAATACCAGGGAGAAAGGAGAGAAAGCACCTTTTTAGAAAAAAAACAATGAGCGAGCAATTTGCTTTTCTGGATGATTGAATAAATAAAGGTTAAGCAATTAACACAAGGCTTTTAAACCCGGAGTCATCACAAAATGCAAGAACAAACACGGGAATCTAGTCAAAATCCGCAAGTGCACTTGAAAAATGGAGAAGTTACTTATCCAACCTGCTGGGAGGCGATGATGAACACAAAGACGCCTCTAGAGAAGTAGCGTAGGCACCAATCGACAACATAGAGATAGACCCGTTGGACCATCAAGAAGTCTGTTTAGCCATAAAAAGGCTAAAATACAACCAAACTCATGTCGTTATTTTGAGCAGCTGACACCAACTTGACAACACTTAATATTACGTCGCCCTTCTTGTACCTTCATGGGATCATAATTTAGACCCCATCTAGCATATGCCCCAATAATTGAGCAAATGTAACCCATAAACATAAAACAGCAACTGAATTATCAAACTGAGTAAAGTGAACAACTGAACAAAGGTACTTACTTTGAGCCACTGATTTGGTTCACTAAAATAAGCAGTTTAACTTAACATTACTTACTTTCCAAGCTGCCCTCTTACATTAAAAGACTTCTAAATCAAGTTGAGCCTGAAAGTAGGCAACAGTTTTAATTTATTGCAGTGCTGATTATGTCTAAAGATTGCATTGTGTGTATTTTCAATATATGTAGCATGCCTTTAGGCTGTAAACTAAAATGTACTAAATAAATTGTAAATTCAATTTCAGATTTTACCAAAAACAAGCTCCTCCAAGCCCTTTAGAGCAAACAAACCTGCGCCTGTGATATGCAACAAACTATGTGCGTATTTGCATACCGCCTCCTCCTTTCCCCCCACCCTAAACCAACTACAACTTGCACATTCTACTCTCAGCAAACAGTCCGATTAAATCCTTTCAAAACGACGAGCATATGCAAATGCCCCAACAACTTCAACAACAACAACAACAACTTTTTGCATTACTCAGATTGCTACCCAAACCCGTTCGCCTCCAGACAAAACTTTTTTTGGGTCTTCCAGCTCATTTGTTGGTCACGCCACGCAACATGGTAAAATACGAATAGGATACATTCAACAGATTCTGAAACATGGCCAAAGTCATGGGGTAAACGTTGCCAACTCTTATCTGTGCAAGATGAAATGGAGCGTACACATAAAGGCCGGGATTAGAATCTGTTCCCAAAATGAAATGCATTACACAGAGTAGACTCACCACCAAAGGGTTTTGAGTTTGCATTAAAAAGATCCACAGAGTTTTGCGAAAATGTATGCCGCACTCATACCAGGGCACATTGTATAGAACCTGGGATACACGGCAGCTCTGAAATTAGTTTTGGTCATTAAAAATGTGAAAAACAAATCAAAATAACCCACCTCAATGACCAAATCATTGGCACGATTGTAATAGGTGTACAGAACATACAGCATGGTGAATATGTACATAACAATCGAAATCATTTGAGTGGGTGAAGTGATCTATGAATTTCAATAAAATATTAGAAAAACTCAGATTTTAGCTTTTTCTACTCACAATATTCAAGCAAAACAACAGAGAGCACACTATGGAGCCAAAAATAATTGCCTCTGCCCCCATTATATAGGAAACCAAAGCATTCAGTTTTCTGACATATCTGAAATGAAACCAATTGATACAAATTTCTCCCCTAAGGGAGAAGGTTTCTTACTCCGCCACACTGATGTGATAGCGTATGCAGGCTATCAGCATTTGATAGCGTTCCTGCTCATCCCTCACTTCTCCAATTCGCGACAATTTGTGAGCCAAAATCTGCAACATGGCCTTACCAAAGAGTGCAAAGGCAGCAAATAGACTGACAAAGGGCATGTACATCATGGACAGCACCACCGGAGTGGGTATTTGCAGTAAATAGAAAATTTCGTAAACGGGCGAGCGAGTCATGTCCACCTGGGGCAAAGCAACGCCAAAAGGATGAACTGCAAATGGAAAGGTCAGTTCTGAATTTAGTTAAAAATTAGAGATTTAGAAATTGTAATAAAATATTTATCGTACGCCAAGAAAACTAAAAGGATTTTAGGTAAAAAATTCCAAAAGACATTTTTTGGATACGAAAAAATAATTAAGAATAGTTTCACCTTTTCCCCATTTCTATTTTTTGATTTAAAACTAAATTGTATTTTTGGAAACTAAGAGTTTAATTCCGGAGTTGAATAAAAGAGAGCCGATTTTGAAAAGAAGAACAGACAACTTAATAGAAAATTTGATGTTTTAGAATCATTAAGTTTCTTCTAAGAATGTTTAATGAATCCCCAGGAGTTGAGATGATAGCAGTTCAATGAGAGGAGACACGACCGACAAACACCATCAAAACCTAACTTGTTTGACTCACCAGACGCATACAAACGCAAAAGACTTTTATTTTCAGAGCAAAATGGAAAGAATAAAATTAGTTGTTCGTTGAGCGCAGACCGTTAGCCAGTTACCATTTCTTGACTCCGTCGTTCACAGAGTGAATTCTTACCAAATAACCTCAAGTATTTAAGTCGTCAGTAAACACACCCAAATTGTCCGACAGACCTGAGCTCAACAGTAAATACACCATTTTAGCAAACCAAGAGCGAAATAGGATTACTTGACAAAAACAATGTACTTCACAAAATACCTTGCGCTGGAGACGGAACTACTGTACTAGTGCGAGAAAGTATACATTGATACGACCAAAACGAAACTAGAACCAAGAATATCCTTTCACAACTCAGGCATAAAAAGAAGGAACGAGACAACAATCCTAGAAACAGCACTTGCTGAGAACGGACACTCTCCGGATCTAACAGCTGTGAGCATCTTTCAATAAACATTTGAAGATGCTACACATTATAAACAAACCCACACATATAAGACTGAACTACAAAGCAGACACCGAAAATTGCGAGCATTTATACAGACATTTACTTGACCCTAACAAACTATTAAATTAGCTAACAAAGCGGACATTAGGCGCCCTTTTGGACGTTCAATAGCACGGTTATATTGTTTACAGCCCTGAAGACAAGTCCCGAAGGGGTTTGATATATATGGGAAAATCAAAAACTGTTTGTTATTTATAATTTTTTTTTTATTTTTTTTTTTTTTATTTTTTTTTTTTTTTTTTTTTTATTTTATCTTTATCATTCTTTCGGCAAACCGATTCATTTTGCTAATTACTAACTATCTCTAGAAGGTAATGAATCCTCTATCTTTTAAAACTATAGGAGATATAACTCTTTTCCCAAATTGTCGGGCGGGGCGCGGCCAAAATTTGAAAACAAACTTGATCTGCGGCAGACAAAAGAAGCATTTGTCCCATACATACAAACCCCTATCTCTTACCATCTCTGAGATCTAGGTGTTCATACAGACAGACGGACGGACGGATTGGACGAAGACAGCTTGACGGACGGACAGACGGACAAGGCTAAACCGACTCGGGCCATGATGCCGCATAAAAATATATACTTTATATGGTCGGAAACGACTCCTTCGCCCTGTTACATACATTTGAAATGACTTTAGTATACCCTTTTTTTTAACGAGTACGTAAGTTAAAGTCGGCTCTAACCAACTTCGATATACCCGTTACTCATGAAAAAACATGTTTAACAGTGTATTCCCACCCTAAATGTGACCATCCAAAAGTATGCAACATTATTTTAGTGGGAGGGTGGTAGCGAGGAGGGGCTTGGTTCACTATTTTTGCTCATAACTTGAGAACCGTTCATCCGATCTTTTATCATTTTCTCAGCAAATCGATTTATTTTGCTAATTACTAACTATCTCTAGAATGTACGAATAATCTATCTTTAAAACTGTAGAGATACAACTTTTTTCCAAATTGGGGGGCGGGAGGGGGGCGGACAAATTTGAAACAAAATTGGATCTGCGTGCAGATAAAAGAAGCATTTGTCCCCTACATGTTAAACCTCATCTCTATTACCATCTCTGAGATCTAGGTGTTCATACAGACGGACGGGGGGGGGGGAAAGGGGGGCGGCGGACGGACAATGTAGCTAAATCGACTCGGTTGTTGAGCTGATCAAGATATATATACTTTATATGGTCGGAAAATGACTCCTTCTTCCTCTTACATACATTTTTTTCACTGACTGAACACACGAACGACGGCGTCTTAGCTCACTCGGACTATCGGTGGCATTCAGCAAGACCAGGCGTCAAAATCATGCTTACAAATGCAAGCTGTAAGCTGTCCCCTACCATCTCTGAGATCTGTGCGAACGGACTTTGCTATATCGACTTGGCGGTTGTTACTGATCAAGAATATGTATCCGCGTGGTCAAAGCCTTTTCCTGCTACATATTATTGCACAAACAAATATACCCAGTGTAGAGTATAACAACAACAATCTTGGAGCGTAAAACTAGGAACCAAAAAATTTTTTCCTATACCCTAAACCTATAACCATTTTTAACCGGTTATCAGTACCGAAACAGAAACAAATATACGGGATTATTTCAGTTTTCGGTGAAGTATGAACAATGAACATTTTACATACATACGTAGCGCCATATTTTTTCTGACACAAAGAAAAGAGAACGTACAAGAAAGAGTGTGCGCAGCTAAACAAAATCTTTACCCTCCAAATCTTCCGAAACTTTAGAAAAAGCATACTTCTAGGCTGACTGTATAATAGAACATGGTTGATTTCAAATGCGAATATAATTTTAAATGCGATATTATAAAAATTCAAGCCAAACCGCGCAAAAGCGCATACCTACAGCTATTGTACATTATTAAAAAAAAATAATAAGCAATATTGCAAGCAATTAAGAAGGGAAGTACTGCGGGTACTCTTAACACACAAGTTGCCAAAAGTAAAACAAGTAAGACCGTTGCAGTCGAGTAGCCCGACTTCAATATACCCTGTACAATTGACAACGAGAGCGTAAGTTAAAGTCGGCTCCATCCGGTGACCATCCGGAAAGTATGCAACATTTTTTTTTAGGGTGGGTGGGGTGGTTCGGGGGGGCTTGATTCGCTTTTTTGCTCATAACTTCTGAACCGTTCATCCGATTTTTATCATTTCTTCGGCAAATCGATTTATTTTGCTAATTACTAACTATCTCTAGAAAGTACGAATCGTCTATCTTCAAAACTGTGGCAGATATAACGTTTTTTCCAAATTACGGGGGCGGGAGGGGCGTGGCCAAAATTTGAAACAAACTTGATCTGCGTACAGATAAAAGAAGCATTTGTCCCATACATGTCAAACCTCTATCTCTTACCATCTCTGAGATCGACGCGTTCATACAGACAGGACGGACAGACGGACATGGCTAAATCGACTCGGCTATTGATGCTGATCAAGAATATATACTTTTATAGGGTCGGAGATGTTTCCTTCTCCCTGTTACATACATTTGCACAACTTCATTATCCCCTTTTACCCATTTTTAATGGGTACAGGGTATAAAAAGGACAAAATTTATTTTTTTTTTTTAATGTTTTAATTTTTTTTTTTAAGTCGAAAATAAGAAATCAAATTTCGGCAGCTGTGGCTTTTCCAACTATGATTCTTTTTTTTTATACACTTGAAAAGTGTATTATAATTTTGCCCAGAAGTTTGCAACGCATAGAAGGAATCATTCTTGATCAGCATGACGAGCTGAGTCGATTAAGCTTTGTCCGTCTGTCTGTTTCTACGCGAACTAGTCCCTCAGTTTTGGAGCTATCGAGCTGAAACTTTGCACAGAGTCTTCTTTTTACTGCACGCTGCTAATATGTCGGAACCGACCGGATCGGATAACTACTTCTTGTAGCTGCCATACAAATGTTCGGTCGGAAAATGGATTTTAGTGAGAAAAACTGTTTTGCTCTCAATATAACTGCTCTCAAACACGGTCAGGGGTAATATGTAATGTTTTTTAAGCTGATGTGCGAGTTTGGTCAAGTCGCTAACGTTGTGACAAGCTATTTCAGGTGTATCAAAACTCGGTACAGACGAAGTTAGCTTTGCCTTTTCTCGTTTTTTTTTTTTATTTTTTGCAGGAATTTTAAGAAAAAACAATCCTTTGAACGGCTGGCATTCAAAAACTATTTTGTAAAAGGTTCCAAATATTGCCAGAAAATAGCTATATGTATTCAAAATCATTGCCGACCTTCGTTTTATCCAGTTTCCCAAACCAAAAATTGGGACTTTTGGCCAAAATTTCGGGCTGCTGGCCCAGTGTGCAGTGGCCACACTAGGTTTTTTACTCCGCATTCTTCCCTAATTTTACCAGCAGAAAGGTGGGAATTTCAGGCAGTTCGTAGGATAAGTCGCCTCTCCGATGCTGTTGTTGCATATTTTTCTTCCCCTTCATTTTTTTTTCCATCGTCAGCTTCATTCGAAGAAAATTACTCACAACTCTGGCTTCTTGGCTATTTCATAGTGTTTTAAATTAGAAAAAGAAAAGATGGAAGAAAATTCAATTGGAGCAAAGAAAGAGGGGATAAATGTGAGCAAGATTTTTCAAACCTATTCAGTTGAGCGGCACTGTATATTGGAAAATCAAAAACTGTTTGTTTATTTTATATAAGCAGGTAAAATTCATTGACCTCTAAAATCCACATATAAGATGGCATAAGTATATTGGTTTTCCTGAACACACGAACGACGGCGTCTTAGCTTACCTCGACTAACAGGCATAAGCATGACCAGGTGTAAAAATCATACTTAAGAATGTAAGCTGTACGCTGTCTCTTACCATCTCTATCTCTGCTACCATCTTTACTATATCGACTTTACTTTATAAAAATTCCTTCTTCCTGTTACATACTTTTGCAAAATCTTAATTAGAACACTTTTTGAGCATAAAACTAGGAGTGTTGTCAGATGCTGGATGAATTTGAAGATTTTTAGCTACAAAAAAGGAGAGGTTTCAGTAATTATGGCAGCACAGATAGAATTAGACGAAGAAATTTTGTAGGGCTTACAGCTTACAAGCTAATAAGTGTTCAAGAAATGATGAAATCAACGCTGGAATCAAAAGTCGCAGAAGTGGTATCAGCTAGCCATTAGTCAACTAACTGAGATCTGCGCATTAAGTTAACGATATTACAGTATTGTTTAGAGTCCTTTGCAAAACGATATTTGCATCAATATGGATAACACAAGGCAACCAAATTAAACTTTTTTTAGTTTATTGAAGTGGTGGAGGTAATTCTTAATAATTTAAGTATCTTGTTTAGTAAAATGGTAATTTCGTCAAAATTTTTGGTAATTTAAATCTAAAATTGCTAAAAAATGTCTTTTTTTTGAAAAATCATATTAAGTTTTTCTTTCTGTGATATATAATTTCTTAGCTTTAAAACAAACTAACCCAAATAATTCTACGATTTATTTAAGCGAAGAAATAACATTTGGAATATGAGTGTTTGAAATGACAACACTTTGTAGTGCCCATAAGTATGCAATGGATGGTGGTAAACATTTTTTAATAAATTTTTATTGCATTGCATACCTTTGGACAGAAGACATTTATTTAATTTCAAGAACATGTATTCCAAATAGTATATCTTCGGTCCAAAAAAAATTTTAGAATTTTTTGAAATAAAATTTTTTTTCTAGCTAAGAAATTTTACTTTACAATTATATCAAGAAGGGTTCGATCATAAATGTGGGTTTCTCACAAAATTAACTTAAAAATGGTAAAAAAAAAATATAATAAGAACGTTTTTTATAATTGATTAAAGACATTAAATGCAAAATATGTCAGTTTGGAGTGAGTTATGCAATCTAAGCCAGCGAATCGGTTCATTTATCAACAGCAACTTCTTAGCTCCTTGAATGCTATGTAAAATTGGAAAAAATTATAAAAGAATTTTCATTTTGGAAAGAAAAAGTTTGAACTTTTAGTTTACTATTTTGGATCAATTTTTTCGCCATTCTCTCCAAAAACTAGCGATTTTAGAATATTCGTTTTTATGAGTTTTGAATCATATTTCTTGCAGGTCCAAAAAAAAATTTCTGAAGTATTATTTTCAAAATTCTTTACATTCCACTTCCATTTTTTAGAAGACAGATTTGTTTTAATTCCTCTCGCAAAACTAAAATTTCTTTACGCTTTTAAA